>CABFWO010000464.1:188244-227560 GCA_902155825.1 Timema genevievae | reverse complement strand
ACTAGCTGTTACCCGTCGTGGCTTCGCCCGACGAGAAGTTTAAAAATTAGTATTGTAAAATTAATGTAAAATTAAAGGTTGGGAATAGTCCTATATGCTATTCCAGGACATATTCTATCTACGTACCAAGTTTCATTCGAATTCGTTCAGCAGTTTTGACGTGATTGAGTAACAAACATACAAACACACAAACTTTCGCATATATAATATAACCTGAACGGGTAGTAAGACGTGGTTATAATAATAATAAAATAATCACATTCATATTTACTCGTAAAATTAAAATCACAATATATCTCTTATATACGAAAAGTTTAAACATTAGTATTGTAAAATTAATGTAAAATCAAAGGTTGGGAATAGTCCTATATGTTATTCCAGGACATACTCTACCTACCTACAAAGTTTCATTCGAATCTGTTCAGTAGTTTTGACGTGATTGAGCAACAAACATCCAAACACACAAACTTTCGCATTTATAATATTAGTAAGATATGTCAGATATGGAGATATGGATATAATAGTAAATAAGATATTGCTTAAACCCGATCAATCCTGATTATAATTCTCATCAATCAGTTAAGAAGACATTAGGTCTACTAAAGTGATTTGACCAAAGCTTGAGATGAAAGCGCAACTTGTTGAACCTCTACAACTGTAAGGCAAATGTGTTGCAAAGTTGTAGTACCCTTAAAATAAAAACTTTTATTTAAAATACATTTTTATAAAACCATTAGTTTCCGAGATATTGTCAAATAAAAAATTTTTAATTGTGGTCTAGGAAATTGATTGTTATGCTCTTTGGTGAACAGAGATGTTATTCTCCTCAATATGTTTCTGTAGAATGTATATTATTTCATTTGCTTTTTAGTGTGTGCAGTGAGGTTGTTACATGTGAGAATAGCAAATTATAATAGGTTCGTTTTTAAGTAAATCATAATTGGAACATAAATAAATCGATAGTATTTTAAAACATTTAATAAAATCCTTAAGTTTGTTCTTGTATGCTGAGCATATTGTGTACTTTACATTTCACCTTTGGTTTCAGGCGGTCGTAGATGTGTCCGGTATTCCAATAGATAAGATTCGTTTGGACGTGATGGATAACATAATAGAAGTGTCGGCATCCCACACAGAGATCACTGCTTTAGGATCAAGCACCAAGAGGATAAACAAACGTTACCAGCTGCCAAGAAATGTTGATGACACTTCCCTTACAGCTTATCTCTCTCGAGATGGAGTACTGCTCATATTTGCTCCCTTAAAACGATAATATCTTATTGAAAAATAAACATCTAAAATTTACAAATTGAGTAAGATACTAGGGATACTTAAATTATAGCTCACTCATTCACCCAAAGTAAACAGTTAGAGAGCATGTAAAAACACAAGTATGTTTAAAAAGTATGTGTCGTTTAATCAATACAATTTGAGTCAAGCTTTGTTGAAAAATATATCTTTGAAGCTATAATTATGGTTAAATTCACTGCATCAAATAAATGCCTTAGGAAAAATAGAGTCGCACTTTTAGAGAAATAATGTGCATTTAAAATGGGTTTTTTATGATAGTTTTTTTTGTAAAAAAAATTGCATTTATAAACGTAAAAATATTTAGTATTAGGCAACTGGTCAACATTACCTTGGTAGAAATATTTTGTATTTATCATACATGTATTATTAAGAGTTTATTATTTAGTGTGTACAGACCAGTTTCTGATTTCTCTAAGGTTCACCTGCAAATCAGCAGTAGTATTACGTTTCGTTTGAATGATACAATCGTTCGATGGTATTAAGCGACATTACTCATATGATGTATTATCGATGAAGGCAATGGCCTTGGCTACGATACGGGCGGAGAGCGATCAAGAGGTAGAACGGCACCACTCAAGTTTTTGTTTGAACGGTTTGATACACTATGATAAACGAGAGCAGCAAGGCATCACAACTCGCCGCAGGTTTGGGTGCAGCTCATTCCAGTTCGAAATGTCGTCAGTAAACGTTATGTCCTCGAAAAGGGAATCTTGCAAGGAAAGTAAGTCTTGGATAGTGAAATGTAATGTGTCTTCTGGTCTAGTATTTTCTTAAGCAACGAAAAAGATGGCGGCACTTTCCATGACTAACAACGCCTACTCTTATTGATAGGGTGCATGCCATACTTCCTCTTAACCTAACACAACACACGTCTCCCCAGAAAAGTATTCTCGCTTAAAAACAGCAGCTGTACAGGTGGCTCAGATGATTTCATGTTAGCAACTGAATGAGAGTACCGCTATGAAATATGGGATGGGAAAATACTGCTTAGTTGCAGACAGCACCGCTTACCTCTTTGACGCTCGTATCGGTATCGTTACTAAACGTGATTAAATGATAACCTGTGAAGAGAACATTCATACACAAACAACTGAAGCACGTTTATCTAGAGGTAAGATAATTATGTAATAATGTGAAAGTATAACTTTAAAATTTGGACTAGGACTGAAACAAGGAAGAGATTATCTCAACAACATAAGCTATCCATTTTCAACATTTTAGTAAAAAATATACACTCTCTGTAGGGTGTAATTTATAATTCACTATTTTCTGTGTACAACTTTTTCTTTTAGGGCGAATACATTATTACTAATCTGATTCACTGATCACCACATATTTTATATATATAACATTACTTAGCTTCATATTTAAAATATTTTGTTTCGGCCCAACACTAATATGAATGCAAACTTATCTCACCAGGTACAAATAGATCTAACATTTTTCTTAATAATTTGTTCGAGGTTTCAAAAACACTTAGGTAATGGCACACTTACAAGATTGTTATTAATTCTGTGCTCTATTTATTAACATTTAATATTAATATTAACTCAGCCTTCTTCTTTCATTAACCACATATTGTGTAAACGTGTTTTAAATAATATAATAAATACTGATATTAATTTTTCAAAACAATTTCATGTGTGTGACATGGCCGCGTAATTAGTCATATTTATAATTTACTGTTTCTCAAATATTTTTTAAGGTGACATAAATAGCTAAATATCTCACGATTCCAATCTGTATTAGGTGCTATTGTCCGTATAAAGGAAGCAATGTAAATCTGTCAAATAAGGGCATACAATGCATGTGTGAGATAACTGAAGTCTTGCAAGTAAGTAGCCTAAACTAGTTAGACAAATTAAAAAATTAAATTTTATATTGGTTGGAATTTTCCTTTAAAGAACAATTAATTACGGGGGTGACGTATCTCCCCCGTCCCCCTTGGCAGACACCCCTTTGGATATATGATTGTAGTGAGGACTAAATATACTATTCTTTTTACCAACAATGATTTATGTACACTTCATCTACTCTGAGACTACACAGTGGCCATATCTAATAATCTACGCCCAGGCCCGGGTTTAAGGGAGGGCAACAGAGGCTGACACCCCAGGGCACCCATAAACCATAGGGTTATTTATAGCATTTAAAAAAGTATATATAAATTACTATATCATTTTTGTATTTCCAACACAATATTACTTACTTGCTTGCTAATGGCACGTGGGGCGAACAAATATTTCAACTTAGGTCATTTTTGAAAAATAAATTTATGAATAAAATAAAAACAAACGAAATGTGACATTTTTGTTTTAAACCAATATAATTTATTGTGATAACCATCACTTCCTACCTGCTTCGGTGACCGCATGATCTAAGGCAGAGGTGGGCAAATTTTTCTCCCCGAGGGCCACATGGACATCTCTAAGGTCTCTAGTATGTGACAAAAATCTAAATTTACTAAATAATACCCACCTCGGTGGCGTAGTTAGCTAACGCGCTAGGTTCGTGTTAAGCTAGATTGCCGAGGACGGGGATTTCGAGGTTTGAATCTCGCTCGGGTGAACTGGGGTGGTTTTTCCTAAATGGTTTTCCAATCTCCCACCACGCAAGTGTGAGTACACTTCCTTTATATTCAATCTTCTTAAGTCCTAACCCAATAGCGTGGGGAGTAATAAGGGTGGTTTTTCCGAAATGATTTTCCACACTACTTCTACGCAAATGCGGGCACACCATCTCAAATTCAACCCTCTTCATCCCTAGCTCATTACCGGAATTAGTACATATTATGCGTATGGCCTGAACAGGTAGTAGTAAGACGCGGTGATGTAAAAAAAAAGTGTATTCTTATTTAAATAATATCTTTAAATAATGATAACGTCGAAATGTTGAAAAGAAAAATATTTGTTTAATGATGGGGCCTCCAATTTTTCACAGCCCTGGGGCTTCCACAGCTATAAATACGGCCCTGTCTGCACCATACTAGAACCATGGAAGGCAAGTTTGTACTTTTGAAGGTAAACAGGTCCCACTTTTACCTTTCTTACTATTCGGTCATTGATACCTCAACCTGGTTTGTCCTGAATTTCTGTAGATTCATTCATAGCCAGACTCAATACAGCACAAATCATGAAATTATCCCCTAAGTTATTTACAATATCAGCACCGGTAGTAAAATTTCTCCTTTCGATTGTATAACTGGACAGGCATTTGTTCTATCATTTTGTGCATTTTTCACTATCCGGATCTAAAATTGAAACTAATTGTGCAATATTTTTCTTGACAACTCTCCTGAAGTTTATGACACTTTGCCCGTGGAATATTAAATACTAAAGTAAACACAGCCTCAGTTGTTACATCTGCCTCCTTAGTTATTATTATTAGCACCGCGTCTTACTACCCATTCGGGTTATACACAATGCCTCCTTAGTAAAACATGGACATCAATTTACTCTGACAATGCAGTTTTTCTTTTAAAGATAAAACTTTGGTTTGCCTTATAACATCATAACCAACAGGAAATTTTCTGCTGAAAGTACCATGATGCGTGTCATGACACTTAAGATTACTGGCCTTGAAATGACCCAGTTTTATTTGACATACAGCTAACATTGGCTTATCATGTATTTCCTACACCTTAGCTCAGTCAATAGCGTGTCTGCCTACCGAGCTAATGTTCTTGGATTTGATTCCCAACATGGCCGAAAATTTATAATTGATGAAAATATGGGATCACCCTTTCACATTGATAAATTAATAGCTGGGAACTGGATGTTGTGCCTGTCCCCGTCTTAAGATAAGATTATAACGCATATGAAGTTCAGACAAGCCTAGCCAGCTTGTAGTGCAAAAATATGACGAATAAAAAAGTGACTACGGCCAAGCCACAGTAACGGATGTATATTAAAAATGTATTTCCAACAAAAAAAAAAGCTCCTCCCACTCTGTCTTATATGTCTATATATATAGGTATAATGCACTCATTTGCAACATTAAACTTTAAACATATGGTGAACATTAACTTTGTCCTTAGTATCATGGTAAAAACAATCGGGCAGCTTACGGCTAGTGCGTGGCATCATGGGTGGTGGTGGGTGACTCGATGTTGGACCCGTTGTTACAATGTGGGGTAGATTCAAATAAAAATATTTCCGCGACTTTTCAGGGACTTTAGTGACCTATTTTGGAATTGGTGACTTTTTGTGACCCAGTAGACATCCTGTTAAATATGAGGAGGAACGGCAAACAGCCCCTGCATGCGACTGTGATGTGGCTCCCAAAGGCTATGTAGTTGGCCACCCCCTCCATTATCTCATGCACTCCCACTATTTGCCAGATAACTATATTCCTAATCCTGTTTCTCCTCATGACAGCAAACATGCCCCTCCATTACCTCCACTTTCCTAGTCTTACATTCAATTCCAATGTTTCTGTTGTACTATGGGTACCAAGTATGTCCTAAACAGTACTTCTCTTATCCATAGCAGCTTCTTCCACACAACTCCTGTTCTCTCTACTTATTATAAAAAAGTTTATTGAATTGATGTTTTAATGAGCTAATATTTCCCCAAAATATGCTTATTAACTAGATACTTTATCTACCCTATAAGAAAACACAACATAAGAATCACAAACAGTTAGAAATGTTTCATATTTTGTTTACTAAAGTGCAATTCCATTCCTCTACACACATGTGCACATGTGTGTTGTAGGGGCTCTTGCTAGAAATTATCTTATTGCAAAATTTATTTCCGGCCAAAATACTAAATAAACTCTTAATTCACCCAGATTAGACATACCTTAAGTGCTCAATGCAAATTATATATTTCAAAATTTTTGGCCAGATGTTTAAAAATTAGTGCTAGTAAAAAATTGTACTCATTTGCCATGTATAGAAGTCTTCAATCCAAGTAGTTCTTAAGTTAAAAGGTTTTGTTTTTTCCTAATTTCAAAGACTTAAAACCTTTTCATCACACTCCCTACATTATTATAACCAGCTTTTAATCTGGCCAATTTACAGTTCATAAAATATTTGTAAAAATGTATTTAACATAAGAATGGTGTTAGAGACTAGTTTCACAACTTTCTTGTGTACCTTTATTTTGATATTGTTTCAACCATACATGATATAAATACCTTGTTGAAGCACTCAGACAAGATCTCATTGGATGATGTGTAGGGGGTGATACCTGTGTCCAGAGCACAATAAATTATGCACCTCCCCAACTTGTTTGTCTCTACAAGTGGTAAAATGACCCCCTCTCCATCCCAGCCGCCAAGTTTGATAAATGACAAAGACTGTCTGCTACAAAAGAGATTAACAGTGATGAGTCAGCAGTAGCTGCTAGAACATGAACTTCGCCCTTTGTTTTGTTTCTTGGAGCACAATATTTGGTTTCCTGCCAGAAACTTTTCGGGGAAAGGGTCAATCCCGCCGGCTGCCAGTAACAGATAAATTTCCAACCTCCCCCCACCCCCACGGTTCAAGATCCTGTTCCCCTCTATCATTTATCCCTGGTATCGGATATAGGTAATTGAAAATATCTAAAAATTATGTTTTGATAAATCGATTCTTTAGCTTTCATATCTCAGAAAATAATAGTTCTATCACTAAATTAAAACAGGAAAATTTAAAAATTAGTAAGTTTTCCAATGTTTATTATTACTAGCTATTTCAATAACTTAATTGCTGACATTTGATGTACATAACATTAACTTTGTGTTTGCGCGCAAATCAAACATGACCAGTTGTTTGGGTATTTTTGTTTGTTACTATCAATTTTTAGTTATTTTATTGCCGATACTTTGCAGTAATGTTTTTAGGCCCTAAATAAATAAAATTTTATGTATGGTTGGATATATGGAAAAAGATGTATTAAATATTTAATGGTGAAGAATGCTTATTAAAATTTAATTATCAGAATCGAGAGTTAGACTCAATATTAATTTTTTTATCTATTCAAGGTATTTAACCTATATGCACTTTCTGAACCAAGTGATTATATCAGCACACAAATTTTAATCTAACCTAAATATACCATTAATTCATCACCCATGACGGTAATCAAACCCAAGACTCCTAGCTCAGTATAAAAACTCTACCGACTGGGCTAAGGTATCAGCCGAGGAATCAATAAAAGGAATCGTGACATCTCTAATTAAAATTCAATCAAAAACAAAAATCATCACTCATTCATTTCATAATAATAGTTTTATTTCCTGTACACTTTGCAAAAACATTTACTTCGTCCAATTTTAATTTTTATCTCTATTTCTTGGGTGCCGTTTCCTCAACCTTCTTCGGGGTAGTTTCTGTAGGTTTTTTGAGGCTAGCCACCGCCTTAAGGCCAGCAGCTTTCTTGGCAGCAGGGGTCTTCCTACGACGAATGTATTTCTTGTGAACGCCCTCCTTCTTAACAGCTGCAGGTTTGGGAGGCTTGGCCACCTTGGGTTTCGCTTCCTTCACCTTCTTCAATGCAGAACTGCGACGAGCAGCCAGCTTATTTTCCTTAACAGTCTTCTTATCACTGGCCGGTGCAATCTGAGTAAATTAAAGTAACTATGTATAGTACATTCACTACCTTAGCTTACTTTGATGACAGTTCAAAAAGTTACTAGAAATAGTCCCTAATATATCCCTACGCCAACAGCTGACTATCACTTTGGATAACTGTAATGAAAACATATGATAGTGTATGAATGTGATAGTCAACCACAGTAATTTAGGCCAGTAATATTTATATATTTATTTGAAGTCAGATACAAAGCTTATTTATTGTGTGATTTTTTACAAGTGTTGGCAGCCCAAAACCTAAACATATGATTTTTGAACCGTCATCCAGGTAAAAACCTATCGTGAACAGACTATAAAGTGCTGGCAAATAAAAATATTTGCGGATTTGATGAAAATAATGATAATCTTGTCAAAAGATGATCGGAGAGGATCATAGCCCAATGCTCAATTAAGTTTACCATTTCACAATGTCATTAAGTTCTTGAAAAAAACTTAATTTTTTTCAGATTATTCTTTAAAATGAATGTGACCGTAGAATATTAGAAAATGATATCACACCTTCAATTTTGATATTTATACCCCTCACCATTTACTTTTTACATGGTCTGTTTTCTACTCATACAACCCCAATTTAAAAATAAATTTACTATACTATTTGATTTTTTTATTTCACCAATTTTATGAGTTCCATGTAGCAAACTATTCTGTACATATCCAAGCATAACAGCTGGTGTATAGGAATAGACTCCAGCCAATCAGGTGTCAAATATAATCACAAAGAATCATAACCCAGTGCTCTAGGAAGTTTCATCATTTTGGCTGGTAGAATAACTAATAACAGAAAAAATGTCAACACTGAACACTAATATAATCTTCATGCGCTTAGTTTGGTAAACTTGTATAAAACAGCAAGAATTGGGTTGTATGTGGTCATTGTAATGTGTGTATTTTATTTTAGGGGGTGTGCAAAGTCCACTTTTTCAATTTGAAGCAAACTCAAAGATATCAAATAATCTCTAAGACAAATCTACATTGGAATATTTTTGTAGTCGTTTTATGCTTGAAAAAATAACAGATTGTGTTTATTTGTATTACTTTATGCACTAAAATTACTTGTAAAATGTTTATTGCAGTACAATTGTTTGAAATATTTTGTTTTGTTATGTTTTTAACACAGGTTATAATTAAACTACTTCAGATTGTTTTGTCCAAATGAACATTGATTTTTAAGGTAAATAGCAGCTCAAAGTGGCAATAATTGAGTATTTTAGCTGTCAATATTTCATAGTCATAAATATACACCCACAAAGACGAAAAGGATAGATAAAACAGGAAATATAATTCAAAGGATATGGTAATATTCCAAAGAGGTAGTAATGGTTGAAGTACTTACACCTCTCTTCTTGGCCAGGAGTTCATCTCGTGAAATCTTCGACTTGATGGATGTCAGAATAGCCTTCCTCTTCAGTACAGCAACATAAGGATTGAGCTTCAGCATCGCACGTGTATTACTTAGTGGGTTCAGCTTCTTCACACGACGATACACCACTTTCCTGTAATACACCAATTATTGGTAAAAAACCAGCAACTTGCGGACCAACAACTAAATATGTGTGTGGACTCCAGCCAATCAGGTGTCAAATATAATCACAAAGAATCATAACCCAGTGCTCTAGGAAGTTTCATCATTTTAGCTGGTAGGTTACTAATAACAGAAAAGGTGATAAAATTTTAACTTACAAAAACTAAATGGATGTATCACTCCAAATCTCACCACACACACATATATTAAATAATGTTTAAGTTAAAATAAACCCACATTTTAAAATGAGTAGTCGATCAAATCAAATAAAACACCCTCAACTTTTTTTTTTAATATCAGTACAAAAAATTGTTTAAGAGCCCCCAATAATAGTGGTATGTATATAATGATGTTGAGATTGTGAACATTTCCTAAGGTAATAGTTTGATTTTCTTTTAGCCAGAATAGTTTCAAAACCAAATGTAGGCTGACCAAACTCAAAACAAATATATGAACTATCGGTATTCTCAAAGCCAAGTTAGAATCTTTTTTTCCCTAGTTGTTATACGTTTGAAAAAATATCAAGTTATATAACTTTAGACACTAAAATAACTTTGAAAAGGTTTTATTGTCCTTACCCGCCTCGGTGGCGTAGTTGGCTAACGCGCCAGTAGTGTTGAGCCAGACCACAGAGGACAGGGAGATCGAGGTTCGAATCTCGGTCGGGTGAACTGGGGTGGTTTTTCCTAAATGGTTTTCCACTCTCCCTCCACGCAAATGCGGGTTCACTTCCTCTAAATTCATCCTTCCCCATTCCTAATCCATTGGTGTAATTAGTACTTAAGCGTATAACCCGAACGGGTAGTAAGACGCGGTGCTAAATTAATTAATTTATTTATTGCCCTTACTTTGGCTTCCTGAGAACCTTCTGGATTTCCTGAGCCTTCAGGAGCCTGGCCAAATCTGTGTTGGCCATCTTGGGCTGGGGCAGGTTATAGCCCTTCTTTAGGGTTGCAGTCTTGCGCCAAGAGCCATACAGCTGATCCAGCTGGCTGAACGCAGACTGAGTCCAGATCACAAACCGCCCCACATGACCACCAGGAGCCAGCTTCAGTAGGTTCAGTTTCTGCACGTTGATGAGATCAACTCCAGGGATGTTGCGGAATGCCTTCGTGAGACCCTGGAAAGTTGTCGCTGCATAAAGTGCACTCTATATACTTATTTGCAATGCACCACAAACATCACATGTTTGCATTTAAGAATAGGTTTTATCTAGGGATGTGCGAGAACCATCTTTTTCAATTTGAGACGAGAATATAAAAAAGTATCGAGACACGAGACGAGAAAAGTCCTTTGAAAGTAAAAAAATTAGACTATGTTTATTAAAGTAAATATCATATAGTTTATAGAGTTGCTTTTTGACATTTGAGCTGGCGCTTGATTTAGATTTTCTTATATATAATTCAATCAAACACTTGAAATACACATTTTAAATGCAATTAATAAAATAGTGATAAGTAGTTACAATGAACATCATTTACAATTTAATTATATAGTGTAACAGCTAGGGGTTTGCGAGCCTGTTTTTTTTTATTTGAGTCAAGTATTTCTAAAAGCTCCTGAGTTTAAGTACATTCATAATTTTAAAATTTTAAGAGTATATATTTGTTTATTTTAAATGTAAATATCACATCTTTAAAATTTGGGATTTAAAAAATACACTATAAAACACATGTTCTTAAAATATGAATTACACTAATTTTAATAAATGTATATACTTTGGAAAAAAATTAAAAAAGGGAAATATTGGTTTTTAAATTAGAAATTATGCTTTAAAAAAATTAAAAATAAGAACAGCACTCAAATAAAAATGTATAATAAAAAATTAATAAAATGAATAATTGCATGATGGCTTGGAAATGTATAACAAGACGGTGTAGAAACACTGTACAGTGATGTAAAGTAATTGATAAGGAAGGAAGACAGCCTGGAAGGAGAGTTAAGTTAGACCTGGATAAAAACAAATACACTTCTCTCTTCATTTCTTAATAAACGTTTCACATTTCCAGGATTTTTAATTTTCATTGGAGACATTATAAACAAACAAAACAAATAAATATATTGAACTACATGTGTCTTGAAGAATTAATTTCAATGGCCAGATATGTGCACACCGCCCTCGTCTCTTAAATGTCACAGATTGTACCTGGTCACTGCCATAGATGATAAGTGGGCCACGTCTCTGGATACGTCTGCGATTGCGCATCTTTCCTTTACCGGCACGAAATCTGCGAGATTTGTACACCTGCAAATTAATACTGGGTTAATCATAAAAACAAGTGATGATGAAAGGCCACCCAGCACTATAAAATGTCAATCAATGCTTAAAGGGGCCTGGGCTTCAGTTGTAAGGGTCAACAGTACAAGTCAGCGAGCTCGATTTGAGCCGATCACCAGCGAGTTTCTCGTGAAGCTCCCAAGTATCGAGCCGAGTCAGGCTTGGGTTGAATAAATATATAATTTTTAACTTAACTATGCAAGTGAAAACATATACATGTTAAACCTATTTCAATTTTTTTTTACCAAGAACTCTTATATTAAAAAAGTTTTAAAATCTAATTTTTTTTAGATAATTAAAAACTTTAATATAGGATTATATTTTAAATATACTAGTAGCAGAAAAATCAATTACGATTCAATTTAATGTTACTAGGGATGAAAATATGTTTGGATGTGGAGATTTACAAATATTTTTTTTTTAAAAAGAAGCCCTCGATTCCTTGTCCAACTGGAGTGCAGCCGTTCACTTGAGGCTGGCCCAGAGAAAGAAATAGAGCATTAGTGATTTTTAAGATGCACATAGTGGTCTAGTGGTGAGAAGTCCTGGCTACAGATACAGAGGTCCTGGGCTCGATCCCCAGCACTTCCAAAATCTATGCGGCAGTGGGTCTGGAACGAGGCCAAACTCAGCCTCATGAGGACCAATGAGCTAATTGAATAAACAAGTAGTGGTTCCGTCTGGTCTAAAAAAAGTGAGAGTAACCGCCGGAGGAGGTTTTGTGCTGACCACATTACACCCTCTATCCCTAAAGGTTGGCACCATCATCGCTAACGGCGGCCGCCGCTCAGTCATTTCCCCCTGATGAGTTCAGAGAGAATGAAACCTAAGTTGGGGGATTGGGTGAAGGCGATCAAAACTCAGATTCAAAATTTTGAAGGTCCGCACAGGCGTTATAATTTTATAAACTAATGTTACTGTTCTATCAATCATTTTCCTAGTGTAGCTAAGCTTACATAAATATAGTACATACAGTTTTGTATGGCAGCAATTTCTCACAAAAAACAGTGTTGTTGAAAGTGAACACAAGCTAGCCATGATACTGTTGCACCTCTGAGGAACGCCAACACACACAGAAACTGTGAAGGCGAGGGTTCGATAGTGCATATATAACACAACACTATTAACTAGCATTTGCAACAAAAACCATTAAAATAAAATTATTAATTTCCTGAAGAAAAATGTGGTTCTAGTAGTTAAATTTAACAATAGCACTTGGATACATGTATGATATAAAAATGTAACTCTTAATATTGTCAAAATTAAAATTACTAGAGATCAGTTGCCTAGGGCTAGAGCTATCAGATAGTTTTTCAAATTTGTAAACTGTTGAACATCGATGGTAAAACAAATAATTCTCAACCAACCCAGACGGGTAGTAGGACAGGGTGCAAATAAAAATGCAAAATTTAAATATAGACCAAGGAATCTCTTTGTTAAGCAAGGATTACTTGAATATATCAGTTACCTGGTAACTTAAGTAATAAATGATATTAAAGTATACAAAAAATGTATAAAAGTATGAAGTAAAAACAATTAGCATTTTATGATGTGTTCACAGCCAAAGTTTTTGAATATTTCAACTGTAGTGTAATTTTAAATTAAATGCATGTTGTGTGAAGGAATGTTATTCAATATTTATTAATAATAAATAAATCAGTTTAGATATCAACAAATCGAGTTAAGTGGCACGGGAGTATTGTAGAATGTGAGGTTACTTTGACCATAATTTGAAAGCTGGTCAAAGATAAGAATTACTTCCCATTCACAAGTTTAGCATACTAACCTTTTGGATGTCTGCCCAAGCCTTGATGCGTCGCAAGAAAATAACTGCTTGCTTGGTCTTACTATACTCTTGCACCTTATCATCAACTACCAAGGGTAGCTCAGGGATCTCCTGCACCATGTGACCTGACAACAAACCCCCAAGGGTGGATCAAATAAGGGTTGTTCTAATCTAACTCAACCCTTTAAAAAACACCCAAGTTTCATTTATTAACTCAACCCTTAAAAAGAAAACCCAAGTTTTACTGAGCCAATCCAGCTAAGCCCACTTATTTTATTTGACATACAATTGTATTATATTTGGAAGAAGGTACAGGAAAGGTGGATAAAAACAAATCAAAGTAAGAAAAATTATAATACAATTGAATTATTTTAAATTATAATTATTTTTGATAGAATTTGGGTTTATTATAAAAATTAACAGCACATTTTTTGTAATATTTAGTTTTATCCTGATAAATCCAGTTACATCTCACAACTTAGAATTTAATTGCTTCAGATTTTGTCATATGTACTGGTATATATCAATTTTAGTAACTCAAAAAACAAACAATAATTGACTTTAAATTGAGTGTTTTATCTGTTAATATCTTTATTAGCGAAGCTTCTTAGCAAAGTCAACTGATATTTGTTCCAAAGCTTAGCATAACCCTACTTTCCAATATTAAGATTTTTAAAAAATTATTTAGCCATTGGGTTACCTCAATGAACATTCTACATTACCTAAAGGTTATTTGTTCTACCATTTTTGTTTCTATTATACATCTATCTCTCCCTACCTATTTTATTTCTAAGCTATGTCTGTTTAAACAATGTTCTCTATTATAAAAATATTTAACCATTGGGCCACCTCATTGTTTAACAATATTAAGATTAAAAATTTGTAATCAAATCTGAGTCTTAATAAGATTCAGATTCGAGCCTCACATGGCTAAATAATTATCTTTAATGTTTTGGTTGTAAACCCGTGTCAAAAAGTTTGTTGTGAGTCTTAATAGAAATATTCCTAGTAGTATGCTGTGATTAAAACATAATTACCCTTTGACATGACCAAGGCGGGTACACCCGTGGCTGCGATAGCCGACACCATGGCGTAACGCTTCTGGTTGACATTGATCTTGCGATGCCAACGGCGCCACGGCTTTGTGGGAGCAAACATGCGTCCACCTCGACACATGTTGCCAAACGCACCTTGGCCCGAGCGGTGGGTACCTCCACCCCTCACACGAGGAATACGAGCCACAGCACGTCCTGTGCCCCAAGACTCGGCACTTGTCTGGTGACCTGAGAGAGATAGGTTATGTTGGTTTCTCTATTAGACATTATACAAGCAGAGCAGACTCTCAGAGACAAAATGGACTTTCCTTATGAATAAATAAATACCTGATTAGCTGTGCCACTAAATAAATTAATTTACCCGACTAAAGTAAATTTGTATAAAAGCTTGATTAAATTGTCTACTCAATTTGGGGGAGGGGGTGCGGGCAATTCCTTGGGAATTACAGGTTTTTTTAAGGTTATGTTCAGATTTTTCTAGTTTTAAAAAAATCATATATTGTTACCTAATATACTTTTATTATATATGAAAAAAGTGCATTGAGCAAAAACATTTAGTGATAAATAAAATGATAGAATATTAGGAAAATGGTAGAGCACAAATAAAAGTAACAACACTGACACATATTTACACACACTTCAATATTTCGATGCTATTGTAGCATCTTCCTCAGGAAGTAGTAATTAGACTGGACAGGATGTTGTCTTCAGTGATGCCAACTGAAGACAACATCCTGTCCAGTCTAATTACTACTTCCTGAGGAAGATGCTACAATAGCATCGAAATATTGAAGTGTGTGTAAATATGTGTCAGTGTTGTTACTTTTATTTGTGCTCTACCATTTTCCTAATATTCTATCATTTTATTTATCACTAATATACTTTTATAAATAAAAAGAGTACGTGTCCTAGACATTTTGATTAAAAAACTGGTGGCTTTTAAAGCTGCCAAATAAGGAAGTATGAATGAATATAAACATTAGAGAAATATATAAATTAAATACAGTTGCATGTTAATTTGGCACCAGTTGAAGTCACCACAAATGTCTTGTCACCAGTAAACATAATAAAAAGTGTTACATTTTCATTTCCAAGATATTCAGTATTATTTGTGATGTTATGATACACACACAGTGTTTTTAATTATCGGAACAATTCCTTTTTTATATAAAGAAGCATAAAACACACAAAACAATACATGGGAGTGAATGCTTGAAAAATTTGAACAACTAATATACATTTATTATTAGGTATATATTACTACCCAATGGCTTGTAAATGTATAGTTATTGTTAAAATTCTTCAAGCATTTAGTCTCATATATTGTTTTGTGTGTTTTATGTGTCTCTCTATATGAAAAAGAAATCATTCCGAAAATTCAAAACAATGAGTAACTGTGAAAATGTGAAGAAGTTTTAAAAAAATTACAGCCAGACCGTAATTAGGACTTAAAACTAAATCTCTCAAACACTACACAATATATGTCCTTTATAATTAATTCAACTCAGTAGGTCTACTATGTGGCAAAACTAATCTTTTGATATATTATGATTTCCAGCAAATTTGTAACAATCATAAAAAAAATCCAAGAGGTTGTATTTTTTCAGATCTTAAATATTTGTCACTTCCTAAATGATTGTAGCAAAAAGACCAACCTAGGTTTAATTCAACTCATCCTGTAGGTATAGACATGAAATTTGAATTAATAGTTGGAACAATGATATCTAATTATTTAGCTAAAAACTTTAATGTATGAATAACTTGTGATGAGGACAGTTTTAAAACTGTGCTGGCAAACTTGTCCTTGGTTCAAATTTACTGTTATGAAATTGTCTAGTTTCCCATGATCCCTTAGCAAATTTGGTGCATCTTCTTTCAAGTCACACACCTAGTTGGGTTTTTTTTTCTTTAGGTCAGAGTGTCAAATGTTGTTAGCCACTATTGAAACAGAGGGCTGGCTGTAAGTGAATGTCATTCATAACAACTGTTTTTATCAAACTATGCTTTTAACCAGGGTAATGTTTTACAATATTGTAAACTCCACATTTAAAATCTAACCAATCTAAATGGGATGATTACCAGCATCCTTGTTGACACTGTACGGCTGACGATGGTTTTTGGCCATCTGGTCATGCACAAAGTTCACCACATCCGGCCTAATGGGCGCCTTGAACACTGCCGGGAGGGAGACAGTGGACCCCGACGCCTCATTTTTGTCACTGTAGACGCTTATAAGGGGGCGAGCCGCTGACGTACTCTAGAGCAACAAATATAGCATATTACATACAGTTCAACACAAACTATTTTTTATATTTAAATAATTATATGCAGTCTAGTACATATTTGAGATAATTTAAAGAGCATATAAAGAGGCCTACAAAATCAATTTTTTAAACCATACAAACTAAAAACATATTTGTTTCAAAGATCAAATGTTTAATATTAATATTTATTTATTAGAGATATTTGATGTGCAATTTCTGACCCAAGTGATTATATTTTTTTCCACACATTTGTCCATAAAGACATTCCTCAATATTCCATATACTCAAAGTAGAGTTAGATTGAATCTAGGCCATATCACAAGATATTGTATCGGCCTGCACATATATAATAGATTGACATTTACACACGTGAATATAATACATTTTATTACTATACACAGTCTCCATTCCATAGCCCAAAAGTTATAAGACCATAAAAATTAATTTAATTTGTAAGAGGTACAATAAATATCATCTTGAGTGTTAAGTGAACATGCAAACATTATTGTGAAGGAAATGAATCATTGTTGGGTAACGCTGCCCTCAGACAAATACAAGGAACATTGCTAGGGAACGCCTGAGTTACCCATGATGCTCTAGCACCGTGCAAGATCACCAACACACATATTAGTTGTAAAGGTGAGGACACTGGTGCAATGGTTCAGCAACAAGGATTTAACATCCAACTAAACTTAATGTTAAAACAAGCACTTGGCCTATACATTCTCAAAAATGTGAACAGTGACATCATAAAAAAAACCATGAATTTTAATGAATATCTACAAAATGTTAAATAATGGTGCTCAAAATTTGACAGTTACAATGAAAAATAATTCCAGGTGAGAAACTAAATTTTAAAATTTATAACACAGATCAAAATAAGTAAAAAAAACCACTAAAAACCTAACAAATTCTCAAGCAGGTAGGCCTATACTTAAAAAAGTGTAAAGCTGGCTAGAAATAATATGATGGGCATATAAACATGACAGAAAATATTTCCCCGGTAAAAAGAAGATTCAGTGTAGCGGCAGTTCATGTCAGCTTAGAGCACAGTTCATTTGTAATCATTAAACAAAAAGGGATGAATTTTGAAATCTTTAAAAGTGGATGATCAAAGAGAAACAAGAAGCCTCAAAATAAAGATTAATCTGCAAGAAAAAAAACATCAATGGTCAAAATGTTGCAGAGGCACATTACTTAGAAAATCATGCACTTAGGCACAGGGATGCAGGGAGCGAGATAAAATGCCAGTCTTTGTAGTTTTTATAGTAACATATTTTGTGACCAAAATAAATAAAATATTGCTTCGGTACAGAGTTTAATTATCTTCACATGGCGATATCAACAGTTGTTGAATATCTGTCATGACTGTTAACGACATTAGATGACAAAACTTTTTAAACGAAGAGAAAAAGTTGTCGTTAAATTCCAGGACATCCTTGGCAGATATTCAATAACTGGTGAGATAATTATGTGAAGAAAATTAAAATATGTAATGAAGCAATATTTAATTTATTTTAAATGCAAAACTAATTACCTTTCCTCGCATTCCCTGTATCCCCACCGTGAGCTATTTAAATTAAAAATTGGTTTAATTTGGATGGCAGTGAAGATGTTGGTAAATGACAGCTAGCGGGAGATTTTTTATAGCAAGTTTTGGATGGGTCACTAATGTTAACCTATGTGGAAATTATTATTATTTTAGTACGGTAATAAAAATACAGGGTGGCTACCAAATTATGATGAAATAATTCTCTGGATTTTTCAAGTCTTCCAGACAACACTCAAAACAATTCACAACTTTTTTTTTACAAGATGGAAGACACAAAATTAAACAATTTGTATTTATGAAAGACGAAGCTTGAGGGACAAAAGATTATACTGATGGAATCATCCATATCTGAATCATTCTTGAATTGATTGAAAAATGACATATTGCAATGAAAATCAAACCCAGGACCGTTGGCCTAGAACGCCAGTGCTCTACCACCAAGCTAGTCGGGCGGGAATCGTTCCGAGCTCAGGGTAATTGTTTAGACTCATAATTTATGGCAGAATCTGTGATGGCCATGTTAATATAATCGGATACTAAGAGCTATCGTTGATATCACAATCACCGATGACTCATGTGTGGCTTTATGCTGTCGAAAGTATAAATACATGCAACGCCATATAGTTACGTGTATATGAAAGGAGAAGCTTGGGGATGAATGATTATAATTACAGAAATCAGTAGTATCTAAATCAAATCAGAATAAATTGAAAAATGACACCTGGAAACAGGAATTGAACCTGGGACTATTAGCACACCAAGCCATTTACTAGCGAGTATAATGATGGTATTAAATTTATGTATAATGATTTATTATCTAACTTTTAAAGTGAAACTCAGTGTGTTATAAAATATAATTAGGTGACCATACATCATTCCCAAATGTCTCTAACTTGCAAAAAATAATTTAACTTACACAAAAAACTTATATTTGGGCTCAGGAAACACATTTTGAAATTTATTTTAAATTAGGGTAAGATTTTATCATAAGCTACACATACGTGTGAACTATAGACCAATTGTACCAGACAATTTTGTTTACATTACATGAAACATGATCTACACAATGGGAACAAAGAAAAAGAAATATCCTAAATTAAATTAAGTCTTGGTCCAATATCATTATATTTCATTCACTATCATGTTTACATTTCAAAAATCCATCAAAAAAAACCAGATTACGTAAAACTGCCACACCCATTAGATGACATCAAAAATATAAAATCCTAATTTTTTAGAATTAGTTAATTATTAGTGAACATTTACACTGCCTTGATAAAATATATTTTTACCAACAAAAAAACCCTTGCCTTGCAGCATTACTAAAGACACACACAAAAAAAAAGGTCAGCCATTAAATTATTTGGATTGGTTAGTAAATTTATATTTTTATTAGTATTACCAATGTGTCTTACTACCCATTCAAGGTATATCAGGGTGGCTACAAAACATATTTTACAAAATTCCCTGACTTTTCCAGGCAACATTTTTCAGTTTTCCCTGACTACTTTTTTCCAGTTTTAATGGTGGATGATGACTTGTTTTATTTATTATTGATCACCTATTAATAAAGTTTGTATCTACTAAACATAAACAGTTTTATCAGTTATTTTAAAAATTAAAATGTTATTTTAATTAGGTATTATCAACTTTTGTTTTATTGTTTAGTCGCGAAATTAATGGGATTTTTTGACATATTTTTTTAATTCCCTGACTTTTCCTTATTTTTAGTTAAATTCCCTGACATTTCCCTGTTTTCCCTGTCATTCAAATATTCCCTGACTTTTCCAGGTTTTCCCTGTTTTCCCTGTCTGTAGCCACCATGTATAATTCCCTGACTTTTCCAGGCAACATTTTTCAGTTTTCCCTGACTACTTTTTTCCAGTTTTAATGGTGGATGATGACTTGTTTTATTTATTATTGATCACCTATTAATAAAGTTTGTATCTACTAAACATAAACAGTTTTATCAGTTATTTTAAAAATTAAAATGTTATTTTAATTAGGTATTATCAACTTTTGTTTTATTGTTTAGTCGCGAAATTAATGGGATTTTTTGACATATTTTTTTAATTCCCTGACTTTTCCTTATTTTTAGTTAAATTCCCTGACATTTCCCTGTTTTCCCTGTCATTCAAATATTCCCTGACTTTTCCAGGTTTTCCCTGTTTTCCCTGTCTGTAGCCACCATGTATATGCATTTAGGATAGCCTAATTACTCTAATGGTGTGGAATGAGGAAGTGAGCACTTTATAGGTAATCTACCCTCATTAACGTGGAGAGAGAATATAAAACCATTTAGGAAAAGCCACTCTGAGTATACCCGACAGGTATAATCTCCGTTTCATTAGCCATCTAGTAATTTTCAAGAGTGAATCCAGGATCAATGTTGGAACGAAACATGAGTCTACGTATTGATAAGTTAACTAAAGTAAAATTGTAGATTATTCCAAAATATAATTTAGAAAAGTTGTATGCCTAGAATTGTTTAAACAGCTCTCTATATGATGAGAATATGACTATAAAAAAAAGTGCACAATATTAAGATGTCTTCCTCAGCATCAAGCATCGTATTAAGATGTCTTCCCTCAGCGTCAAGAATCGTAGTGCCACTACAGAAAAGGGTAATCCTACTCGGCACATAGTAGTGCCGTCTGGATCTTACTCAGATCGCAAACCTGGCATCTATAACATAAATATAGCAGATGTTTTCCGTCATGAACATGAGGAATTAGAGCTCGACGTCTTTATGTCCGTATAAATAATAATACTCTCTAAAATAATTTATAATCAGGATTTAAAATGGATTTGAAGAAATATTAAATCTGAATCCCTCCTTTAGTATCACAAAACTTCCCTATGAAAAAATGACATTCAATTTTGGTCAGAAAAATTACGTCTAATTTATATTAAGAAAATAACATTTATTATCTCTATTTATACGGTACCATTCCTAAGTCCCAATTCCTTCTATAATTAAATGTAAGTATTAAGATTTGTTGGTAACGTGTATTTTATATTGAGCCTAATGAAAAGTCTTGTTGGCGATTTTTTAGTAAATTTGTTACTGAAAATACTTTATATTCAGTCTAGACTAAGGCTGTATCCGAATAGTCAACTTCATGCGCAGTCAACCCTTGACATTCACTTGATAGTTGCATTAGCAATCATGTGATCAAGTGCAGATCCGTCCGAATAGTCACGAAGTGTGCTAATGCAACCCTCACACGCCCTCGAGTCCAAGGGTGACAGCAAGTTACCCTTGACACGCCATCGATGCGGTGTTTATCAGCAATTGTATTAAGTTTTCGTGTGCTAGAGATGGAGCTCGTAGAGTAGTGTGATCTTTGATAACGTACATTAAATATACTAGATGTTTTGTTTTGTTGTGTTGGATAATTTGTCATGTGCAGTGAACATAAGTCACCACAAATCTTTAAGTGGTCTACGATAATTCGGGCTGAAAGATGGCATTTAAAATAGTTTCTAAGATCATTGGTAGGAAGCAGCACTGTGGACTCAAGGGTGTGAAAAGGATATTTTGCCATTCAAATAGTCTGTTGCAGTCTTAAATCTCAAGTGCGTGTCAAGTCATCAAGTTGTGTACTTGACTATTCGGATACAGCCTAATTCAAACAATGTGTCAACATTTACTTGTTTTTTTTTATCAAATAATTTTGAAGGTATAGTAGTTCTAGTTAAACTATGCCGATAAGAATACAAACAATGGAGCATTATTTTCAAAAATATAATAACAAATTTTTTTAGCATCGCTTCTATCCCTTAGGCAATTAACCAAAATTGAGTTTAGAAACAAATATTAAAAAGAAAATCACTTGAAAATAGGTAAATAAATCGAAAATGCCCACTTAATATGTATGTATATTATAGAAGCTAAACACAAAGTAGCTTTATTCAATATGGAAAAGATGGAATGATAAAGAGGCACACGTGTTAAAAGAATTTGGGCCATGAATCTATTTAACATTTCACATAATAAATATAAGCTTAATGAATGCATTAACCGTATACCAGTTAAATAGAGTTTTGAATACTGGGTCAATTTGAATTCACCTCTACTTACCATGTTTAATTTCAACTAACTATGACGATTAATCTGTGTTAAAGCCTTAACTTTAAGGCTCATCCGCCATTCACAAAGGCCTACAAGGTAGATTAGCCAACATTAACCCCTTAGAACAAAATTACAAAACATATACATATTCTTAAAACGATCGTTTAAACAACAATCAATAATAATTTATATAGTATTCACCAATAATTATTTTTAACTACTCTAAATATGCATATAAGACGTTTAAATTTCATTTGTGACCAGACATGCCTATAGAAAGTATTAAAATATAACTAGTAAGATATTATGTATATTGGCAGTTTAGTTTAGTAACAACTATCTGCTACGGGGTATACACGACTGCATTCACGGAACTTGAGCATTACGACAAAAAAAAGTGTCTTCCACTTCAACAGCCTTGCAGAGTAAGATGAAATTAAATTCTATAAAACTATAAATGTTATACAATTAGTAATAACTTATATAAAATCAAGTTGTTACCTTTTATCAAAAGAGAATTCGTAAAACATTTGATTACTTAATTAAAAAAAGGGAAAATTATTGGGATTTTAAACCAAAAGCTATGCTTTTTAATAAAGTTCATATTTATTTGGCAAGGAGTAAGAATGGTGATTGATATAATTAAATCTTCTTTATTATTATTTTATTCCCATCTCCTTATTTGATAAGTCTTATATGACGATTTGTTTCGGTGTTATATTATGTTACACCATCTTCAAGTCTAATTTATGATGACGATGATTTGTTTAAAATACATATTGCTGGAAAGTTTGGGAAATTTTGTATTATAATGTATGAAACTTTTAGTGGGATGATCAACAAAGTTCCAACAATGTATGCTTTTAAAACACAAATATTGAATATAATTATATTATTATTATTAATAATAATATTTTAAGGTTTTAAATATACTTATACATGATCCGAAGAGCATCAATTACTCACTGGAGGATTATGAATTTTCAACATTTATTAAGAAATATTTTTTATTAATAATTCAAATAACAATTTAAGTTAATGAGATTTTTTCATTTGTATTACTATGTCACAATAAAAAGAAGCAAGAAAGGTACTATGAAGGTGGCAAAAGATTGTTAAATTATAGAAAGAGAGAGCTAGGATTAATAGAAAGGTAAACTATAATTGTTGGTTTTACAATAATGCAAAAAAGGGGGGATGGAGATAAAAATAACTGTCCAGACTAATTTTTTGTCTCACTTTAAATTTACAGCACCGTTTGTTTGCTCAAGAACGACTTGTACTGCTTTTTGGAGTTAGTCAGCTCAGTTAAATGAGCAATATCGCGAGGAATTGCATTAAAGATTTTTGTCATGTAATTCGAGATAGCATTTTTTCCATAATTTACCGTGTTAAATGACTTGTGTGATAATTTAGCTTAACCTCTTGTAATATAGCCAGAGTTAACCCATTCTGGTTAGCAAATACTCTTTAGGCTATTTGTATTAATTTTATAAACATATGATCACAATCTGAATAATTATTAATTTATTTAAGGGCATTATGTCTAAATATGTATACATTTTGACAGTTGAAACTTTCCTAGTAGGCAACTGAAATAAATATCGAGTTATTCTATTTTGATATTTTAGCATACCTAGTGAAAGAGGCATAAATCATTTACCCTGACACATAAAAGGCTCTGCGCATCTCTCTTACTCAGCCATGTAACATTCAGTGTCTTGCGGAGAGTAAGGAACTGGCTTAGATCGACGATGACAGGAGAACCTCTCAATGGAAAATGCTTAGTGAGTGTGCTCAGAAAACTACATTGAAAAACCGAAAAGGAGGAATTTGAGAATAAAGTGCTAAAAAGGTTCTCAGCAAATCCAAGAAAACTTTATTTATATATATAATATGATCGTTGTAATTTTGCATACGATAAAATTAATATTAGTTTAGATCTTTCTGTAATTTTTCATCCAAGAAAACTTGTTTTAGTTAAGATATTCTTTTTAATAAAATGTAAAAATGAGTGCTCTTTGTAATTTTGCAAAATATACTCGCTAACCATATGAAAGGTACTCCTTTTTTATTTAACTTCCTAGTTTTCAAATGACTGAAGATTAGGACAGATTTTTCTGAGCACTTGAATGGGCGTAGCCAGGGTAGGCCAGGTGGCGAAACTTTTCCCCTACATTTCTGGAAATAAAAGCAAAGGTAAAGTTAATATGTTGCTTTCTTTTTAGTACTGCATTATGGGCTGATCGTAAAGTTGCCACCCGCCCTTCCCCCTTCTTGAAAAAATTCTGCCTGCGCCCTTGGATGCAAGTAACCGCTTTCAGTCACGTTGTCAGGATGGAGTAATCGGATTCAGAACAGGTTGTGATGGTAAATGGTGTGTTGAAGTGTTTAATGGTGAATGTGGGACCATTTAGGGAATAATGGGGGAACGATTATTTTGAAGTTAGATGGAGAATATAGCCACATTTTCCCGGATCTCCTTAAGCAACAAGAAAAATTCTTTGACCGCTTTAAAATGATGCTAAAAACACACACACACACACACACAAGGTCACAGTTCACACACAGAGTTTAAGAACACAGGGAACAACACAAACGCTCATGACACAATGACCAACCATCATGCAACGTCCAAGCATAGCTAAGAGCGTCCACGAAGAAAACAAACTTATTTGATCAGTGGTGACAGGTGCACCAACTTGTGCAAGCTTGCGCATCCAACTGGCACTCATTGTGAACAACCCCGGCGCGTTGTCACCACTTGTTAAACAGATTTACTCGAATTTTGTTTCTTCATCCACTCATGTGCACGCTCACACCTACAGTTTACTTGCTAGGCGTGCATCCAAAGAGAACGTAGCCTAACGCCTAGAGTTCGGTGGAACCGTGGCCTGAACGTTTATCTATTATGTCATGGTTTACCTGTGACGGCCGGAGAGGTAAATACCGGCCGTGTGTGCTTAGTGATTTTAACTAAATGGTTTTCCATTCTCCTTCCACAATAATCGGGATAATATACTTCATTTAAATTCATATTTCTAATTCCTATTCCTATTCCTATGGCGTAGTCAATTGTGGATATTTCGGAAGTAATACTAGATTATTGCAAATATATATTAATATAAAGCTAGCTAATGAACAGCAAATCCATTATTCCCCTAAACAGTGTACCGTCGCTTCTCTTATCTAATGGAAGAAGTGACGAATACATTTACAAATATATTAAATGAAGGTTTGGCAAGGATCAAACATAAGAGATAAAAAAATACAAGTATAACAAACCAATTTATTTAAATTTAAACAAGTTGATAGAATTACATATGGTTTAACTAGATCTTACACTAGACAGTCCTATGTTAAGTAAGATAAATTAAATCAGTTACTATCGACATAGTCATCCCAATAGGTAACAATTGCAGTAAACACATAGGTTATACTTGCAATCAACACAAGTAAGGTAGAGTCTATATTACGATAGGAAGTAACTCTTTTAAGTAGAACTAACACACATTCCACTACGAAGGTGCGTCTGCCTCAACACAACGGCAATATAAATAAGAAGCAAATATTAATTCAAGGTTAAGCAATAATACATAACAACTATCCAGCCTAGCGGCTACTAGACTTAGACCTGAAAGCCATATACTGTACATGAATTATAGTTGAATAATAGTTTATGATACCAAATTCTAGAAAGTCCTAGTTTAAAGAGTTACTACTTTGGTAGTTAAATGAACTAGCTAGCGTGAGTTAACTCCATATTGAGTTACGAAACATAAAGATTAAGCTCCTAGAAGAGGAACTATCAGTTTATAAATAGTAAATGACGAGCTAGCAGGAATATATGATGTTACGATACTATGACCGGTCTATTCCTTGTTGGTACTGCCTGGACATTCAATAGTACATTTATACTTCCAATCTAGGGCACAATATAACTAGTGTAAACAATAAATATATTAATCAATACAAACGTCGCCTGAAAGGGGCCGGAGACTATACACTATACCCCGGGGGCCACTACTATGAACTAGTAGCGATCCCACAGGTTACTCACCGTAAAAAGGTACACTATGAGAAATATTAGGGACTGGTATCAGTCACAGACCTAATTGAGGAACATCCTAAACAATTGCTTCTAGGGCCACCCAAATTTTAATTGTTTAGGGGAGGACCACTCCAAATAGCTTATTGTTCAGTCTCTGAACTGTAGCTATGGTGTATATTTAATATTGGAAAGTACCTTTGGAATATTTTTGTTTAGCTTATTTTCATTTATGCCATTCTTTATTAACATTAGTTGTGTATTTATTTAGTGTTTTTAATATGTTTCCCACTGTTTTGGTGAGTGTCCCATAATTTTTTATTTTTTATTTTTTTTTTTTGTTTTCCCACAGTTTTTAAAAGTTGGAAGGGAAAAGGAGGGAAGGTTTATGTTTTTAGACGAGTGGGAATCCAGTCACCATAATGTCAAGTTTGGGCTCCATGCGTGAGCCAAAATGGTCAGGTTTGGTAATGTTCTTCTCGTGGATCAGGAGTTACATACCATTTAATGACCTTTTGGTACATAACAGTGCTAATTCGAGAAAATTCCTTCTAAATAATTCCCTCTTTGCCTTTCCTTTCCAGTCCAACCCACACATCGTGGGGGGCTAGTGTGTATTTGTTATTGACATATTTAATGTATTATTGTTGCTCTTTGAAATTCTCTCTATCTCCCTCCCTCAAGACCTAAATATCACTTCAGTAGCCTCTCAGCAATCGTTAAACACTGACAGCATGTCCGATCGCACCAGAAGAGGAGCTACGGGAGAAAAGCACCGCAAGCGGAACCCCTGGTCTTCCAACCGTTACGTTCTTAGCCTAAACCCTCCACCCATCAACTTCACCCCCAAGAAAGCTCTCTCTTCCCTCCCCCCTCCTTGAATGAGTGTCCACTGCCCTGACCTGGACCTCTCAAGGAATCGAACTGAACGCCACAACCTTTCCGACCTCCAACCTCAACACCGGCCAACATACTCTTGGCAGTTCGCTGCTTACGCCCAAGGAATCTCTAGCCAGTCTCCCATCATCAACTGGAATGAGTTTTAGTCCAATTTTGTCTAGATACTGAGACAGTAACAAGATTCATTGTTTAACCAACACGAACGGATAACAATCTTAGTCGGAAGTTTATGTTAGAAACTATTATTTATTGAAAAATAAATTATACTACACAATTGATTCAAACGTACTTACTCGTGTAATCTGTTATAGTTATGAAAAAGGTTTTAAAAAAAAATTTGCCATCTTTAAATTAATCTTGAATGTATTTTTCTTCAAAAAAAATTATAGTTTTTTTGTGGCGTTTAATTCACTGCGTTTCACTATCCGTTTGGGCTACATGCATATACCTTAAATTCGCTAATAGGGTAGGAATTTTCATTTCATGGAGGGAGAATGGGAAACAATTTGGTAAAAAAAAAGACCTCTAAAGCAACTGGCTTGGATTCAAATTCCAACCTTCCCATCACTGGCAAACCAGACTAAATGAGATAGACATTTAAACCTCGTGCCCACTGGTTCGGGTAGATATACAGTGCTATTTATCAACTAAAACACTCCCAAAATACCCATTTCGAACAAAATCGTTGGATTTACTTGAGAACAATTTTAAATATTTAAAAATGAGTAATCAGTAAACTACCCTTAATTTTAGAGCTAGAGCCAGTATTACCATTTTTCCTCAAGCTATGACCATGTAGCATCTAAATATTAATTTGGAACGAAATACAACGAATTGCTCACGGTGCAGAATTTTAGAACCAACCTTTTTTGAGTTAGGGGGTACATAAAATAAGATTGAAATAAAAAATGTAATTAGTACAATACTGTAATTTATACTTGGGAGACATTAAAAATAAAATAAAAGCATATGTCTTTTAAATTTTGGTTGGCTAAAAACCAAATAAATATATTATTTCATTTTAAATTAAATTTAAACTTGAAATATTTTCAGCATTCTAATTTTTTTATGTTGATCCCAGCCAAGTGCATAGTATTTTATACATTAATTTCTTAACCATCTAAATCACATTTGACTTGATTTTAATAAACATTGTATATCGCTGTCTCATAAACAAAGAAAAGGATGGTATGATATAACTACAAAAAAATCAGATTTATTTCTATAATGTAAAATGTTTGGTAAACTATTTGATAGTTTATTTTACTGACCCACTCACTGGTGAGAGCTTATGAAACTCTATCTCCACGGTCCAAATAGTCTTTTCGCAAATTAGTCAATCTAAAACAAATACTTAATAATTGTGTCATATTTGCGATTATTTTGTACTTATACAAGAATAACTGCCCTACATACTATATCTTACAATAATAAGTGAAGAGGCTTGTCCTCTTTTCAATACAATCAATTTCATCCAACACTTAACCTAAAATAAGTAAACCTTGAATTTAGGTTAAGTGGCTGAACAACTTTCTGGTCAACCGAGTATATATAGAAATAGCCTCCAATAACACACACCAGAAATATGTATTCCAGTGTAATAAAGTGGGTGTTGGTGCTAGTAGCCATGGCCGTGGTGGCCCAGGTTGGAGGTCACGGCATGGTTATGGACCCGGTCAGTAGATCCTCCATGTGGAGGATGGGATTCCACACGCCCGTCAACTACGACGACGATGGTAACTTCTGTGGAGGATTCTCTGTGAGTTGCCTGTCTCTTTTATACCACTTTGATTAGGGTTGTTATTTTTAATTTTCATATTTATAGTATTGAATACACACTATGCAAAACCCACAACTATATCAGCCTGTGACGTGCAGATAGCTAGTAGCGTAGTTAGGAGTTAACTAAAGGCGTGGGGGGAATTCTTTCACCAACAACGAAGAAGGACCATTTAGGGAAAATAACCTCCGTACAACCATTTGGGGTTCAGATTCTGACCTTTGCTACAAGCACACTAGTCCTAATGAGACTGTCACCTAGATCCGTCTATTTATCGATGTGTAATTTCAGACCCAATGGGAGGAACATGCCGGCAAGTGTGGCGAATGTGGGGACGACTACGGCCTACCCAGACCCAGGCCTAACGAGAATACGGGCAAGTACGGGACAGGAGTTATCGTCAAGACGTGAGTATTCTTTCACCTCTAGGACTGGCCACACGACTTACGACACACTCAATCGGTTTCATTGAGGATTTCTCGCTTACAGACGGTGGACTTTGCCCAATTAAATGTTGGCGTAGTTCTCATCGCATGCATTGCTAATCATTTTTTCACTAGATAGTGTCATTGATAACATTTTTTAGAACGTTTAAATTGACAAACAAAACCAACAAAAGCCGCTATCGCAACATGTACTGATAAGATCACGAAAAAGTGTTACAGATAAAATTCATTCCACTCGTCACTACACTGCTTAGTCAAATATTTTGATTAAAATACTTAACTTTGCACTTATGAATATAATTTTAAATTATAAACTACTAAAATGATTTAACCCAAGACTACAGATCGAATTACTGGCCAAAATGAGAGCTATATTTTGTTTTACCCCAAAATGTGGTATCTACTCCCTAAAGGTGAATTCACACGTACGCTGAAATTTGAAAGCAGTACAGCAATGTTGCCAACTGTACGATCTGGATACTATTGATATAATTTTACCACGTGTACAATCCAATTTTAGGATATTTTCTAAAAGTAGTATCTTGGGGCCCTGCTATCTAGTAACAAATTTTACATTAACTTTTTTTTTTAATGAAAATTGCAGGGCATATCAATATAATATCAGAAAGTAGTATCCTACCGCCCAAAATACAAACCATTTCAGGTTCATGTACTATAGCTAGAGATTATAGATTTGGCAACACTGCAGTACAGTGAGTCCACACCTCTTAGTGGTGCAGCTGTTCACACACTCGTGGAAAGTTGAGAATCTCTGTTTATCCACGATGCATTGAAACGTCAAGCATTAAAATGTAAATATTACAATCAGTTCAAGTTAACTATATTTAAAATAAAATTAAAAGTTTTACTTGCCGCCTGGCTTTGATTTTGTCATCGATAAACTTAATGGCTTCCAATAAACTGTCGTTCTTAAATCATCACTTTTGAGATACGCTATCGTGAGAGTGTGCTGTGTTTATAAATAAAGCATGTTTGAAAGTTTGCAAATGCACCGATCGGGTTTTCTGTAGAAGCGCTGGAAAAGTTGGAATTATTTCTAATCGAGCAGTGCAGGCTAAGCTGGCGGCTGGCCCCGCTGACTTCTTGTGATTGGATTAGAGATTTCACGTGACCAAATATCAGCACTGCTCTCGTTTTACAGCGAAAGTCTGAATCCACAGTAATACTTTTGTATTAATAAGTGGAAAGACTGAAATAGATAGATCACATAGAGGTCTAGCATGTCATGTAATTTTTTATCCAGTGTCAAAGTCATTTAAACTCAGGGTTAAAAATTCTTCAAACTTAAGCTAAGTCTGCTTTAAGATAATTAGTACATTTTATTCACATGTAGTTTTGTGTGTGTGTAGTTTGAAGATTGGGCAAGAATTTGTGGCATACATAGATGTAACAACAAACCACCAGGGTTTCTTTGAGTTTCGTCTGTGCCCACTTCAGTCACGTGATGAATTGGAAACAGAGGAGTGTTTCTCGAGGTTTCTTCTACAGCAACAAGATGGCAGCACCAAGTATTATATTCTGAATCGTGAGGAAGGGTATAGCGGATACTTTAATGTCACCTTAAGGCTTCCTTCCGGTCTGACGTGTGACCAATGTGTACTGCAATGGACTTGGACAGTTGGTAAGGGAATATAATCTTAAGAGCCAATGATGAATTCCAAACTTCATTTTATTCATTACTTTTAATTTAATTGACACGTTTGGACTATAAGTACCTGGGAATTCCTGAATATTGTGAGCTCCTAACCCCACATATCATATTCCGTTAACTCTTTATGATGTTATATGAGCCTATTTTAAGGTGTATGATCTTGATTAACCATACATTTATGAAATGTTACAATATTATATAAATGTATTGTATAATTTGCTATTATATTTAATTGATCAATTTCCCTAGTTTGTTGCTAGTTCAGACTAGTACAAAACGATGCACGTAAAACAACTAGACACAGGTGTCTGAAGCCTGTGATATACATAGTCCATAGCCACAATCTTTATTGTTCTAAATGCACTTATGCGCCACTCTTTTACACACACTCAGTATCTCTAATCAAGTGATATTATGTCAACTAATTGGAAGCTATAATACTTTGTCTTGTCAAACTTGTGAGAACTAGCTCATTTCAGCAAATTTAGTATCTACAATCAACATTCCCATAATTTTATTTGTTTTTAGTTAAAATAATAATATTTTTCTAGTGTAGTTTTCTAGAAATTGCTACCTACTAAATCTGTGTTTTAAAAGTGATGATTATTTTTTTTCTATCATTGATGCTTATTTATTTTTTTACCTGTGCGTAGCAATGGCCCTTAGAAAGTTAAATTTGATCTAATTAATAGGATTCTTACAAAGTGAGGAATCTGGACTATATAACTAGAAAACTGCGACGGTGAAATTTCTTTTCTTTCAAACTAGGGATCTTGCGGATAGAGAGAATGTATACGAGGTTTAACCCAGCACAATATGTTACTTAAGGCACCAACTTGAGCTATCTAAACTCAATTTAGGGCCAGGTTCATAATTTCCTAATTATATTTAGCTCACGCCAGTAGCTTTGAAGTAGTTATATAAACATTAGGTATACAGTTGTCAAGAACCAGAGATTTATTAGATTTAATAACATCTACCATTTTTAAATAAGGCCTTGTAATTCTGTTACTGGATTATATGCGGATGTGTTGGAAGTAATAACATATTTGTTGTTTTGGCAGGCAACAACTGGGGCACATGTGATGACGGAACCGAGGGGGATGGATGTGGCCCACAGGAGACTTTCAGAACGTGTTCCGATATTGCTATCCATTGAGCAGCAGTTAATCTACATTCAGTTTTCACTGGATAGGGATAGTGCTTCTTGGACACTTGTGATGGCCGGGCCTTTCAAATCTAGTTAACTCATATTTATCTGAAGAACACAGTGATGTTCACAAGAGATAGATTTATGGCCTGTAAGAACATTACCAACTAAATACGAGTGATTAAATGTATACATTTTACTAATAAACTATTAAATAAAGTCAATGAATGTGACAAACATATTATAATAGTGTTCTTAGCAAAACAATATTTAACCTAATCACACTTATGAAACTCCTTACTAACAGCATTTTAAGTTGATCAGGCTTTGAAACTTTTAATTTGAATAGTTTGCCGCAATTTGAACTAGCACTGTAATCGCTGCATATCGTTGTTATGAATATTTAGCGAGTAAAAATAGCTGTTTACGACTGTTTTAAACAAACACACTCCAAATACCCACTGGGTTTAATGGTTCCTTTTAGAGACTTCTTATTCGCATTCGTATAATCATCATATACGCAATTAAGCGTAATTAAAAAACGCACGCAGGCTTAAAGTCAAACTTGTTTGATTTGGTTTTTCAATGATGGGGAGGTCAGGATTCAAATGTTGGCTGGGTATGGCTTTAACTTCTCCCTCCATGCAAATAAGGGTACATTTTGTCTAAAGTGTACCTACCAAAAAACTGTAATTTTAATTCGAGTGTCTGTAACGAGTGGAGTAAAAAAGTAACTATAAATTAGGACGTAAATGCTTGTAAGATATTAAGATATCATGATGGTTCTAGAGACAAAAATTGGAGTCAAACCCTGCGAAAGGTTGGAAACCACTACTCTAATATATTCTATCTATACTAACACTTCTTCAATTTAAATATAGCACAATGCTGTCAAGACTACAATATATTTATAATTGCCGGTCTTATGGCTACGGGCTAAATATTGCTATCGGGAGGTTAAAGTTAGCAACCAGTTAAAGGTTATCAGCCACTTTAATACGCGTTTTATGAACTGAAGCCATCTATAGGATAAATATATTTTTATGTAGAAAATGCAATGTTGGTACAGTTTTTACTGGTGTGCGCATGCGTATAAGCCCAGACGCTACCGCTACAACCTAGCGAGTGGTGAGATTGTTTAATATTTGTTAAATAATGGCGGCTAAACGAGTGAGAGGAAACAGTTGGCGTGACGTGGGCGCAGAAGCTAAGTAATCTTGGAAGTACTAATATCGGTGTCTGCCAAAATGTGAGCAATAATTTGGTACAACGTTTACAAAATTTCACTTACTGTACTCACATTTCAATAATTTGTTCTTATACAACTATAACCTTACAAATAGCTTGTCATTTTTTGTAAAAGTGTGAATTAAATTTTCTAAATTTATATATAGCCAGAACCTGGGCCTGTGCCAGAGTCTAAGATATACGGGTCTTGCTACTCTTTAGTTCCAGTGATCAGAACTTGGAGCCAAATGGCGTTAGTGTCGTTGCGGAATAGCGCGCGCGCGCAACTTAAATTTTGAAGAAAAGTTTGACCCTCCAAGTTTACATTTTACTGTTAGACAATAATTATTTTATCCCGAATGTGATAACTAGTGAATAAAAACAAGAGTTCACAACAAATGATAACATACAAATTACAATTAATCATTTGCTCATCGATTTAAGATAATTTAAATTTGAAATACTGTATTATAAATCATTTGCTAATTATTTGTTTGGTAAGATTTGATCATATAAACATAGTTATAAATGATTATTTGAAAATGTATTTATGTATGAAGAGATTAAGGCATCAATCAGTCTTACCATCTAGCTCATAGCATCTGAGGGAATTTATTTAATCCTGATGAGTAGCATTTAGGGTAATTTGTCTGAATAAGAAAATTAGTCTTTCCTTCAATAAAGGGATAAGGTAGAATGCAAGAATGAAATAAACAAATGTGAAGAGTGATTGAAAAGTGTGATTTTTGAGTGGATTTAAAAAATATTAATTCATATTTGAAAGTGTGAGTGGTGTTAATTAGCTATCTTAGAGGGTATGTTCTTGCAGAAACCTCAATACCAATCACCTTCCACTTTTACTTATTTCGTTCTTGCATACAGTCTATAAAGTTTTAATATCGTTTTATTATTCAAAAAATGAGATTTAAACATAGTACTTTGGTACTTCCGTCTTTATAATGGTCCCAGATTTGTTTCCTGCCTTCAAGTAGATATTTTACAAATATTATATTTGACTTAAGCGCCAAGACAATTGTTGATAGTTGTTGGCCTAGTACGCCAATGCTTTAAAATACGAGTGAAGAATGACCTTGGGCACAGGACGACTCCTGGATAGCTCAGTGGAGAGCATTGGCGTACTAAGCCAAAGGTCCCGGGTTCGATTCCCGAGTCATTTTTCAATTTTCAGAATATGATATCTAGATGGTGAATTCTTATCTAAAATTAATAACAGCTTCGGCTATTTGATTTTTTTAACTAGACAGACAACTGAGAATAATGCATTGCAATCTTACCGCTGATGTACTCGTAAAAAGTCTAAATGATCGAGATAACTTTTATAACTCAACTAAGCCTATAGCCCAAGAATTGAAAGAAACTCTCAATTCAAACACAAACTGGTTACAAATTCACACTTAATATTAATTATTTCAATTATTCATCACAGTTCTAAAACTAAAATATAAACAGCTGTTTTTATGTACTGGATATTCATAACAACGAATACCATGATCGAAGCACTATCAAATATCGTGGCAAACTATGCAAATAAATAGTGTCTGATCAACTGTTGCATGCTGTGTGGTGAGAAGTGTCAAAGGGTGACTTGGGCCAACAAACCCCCACCACCCAAAATCCTACCCAGCTTTAGACCAATTAAATCATTCAAATTCACCAAATGTCACTAACAACAGGATCACCAATCAAATAGGCTCCTGTGTTTATTTTTTGCAGCTTCAGTTCAACAGTTTCCCTTCAAGTACTATCACCCTCATATGATATGCCAGAACTTGATGTGCATTAAGGGAAAAATCAAGAAATGGCAGATATGCATTTGATGTATGGGTTTGCCAAATGTAACTCAGCTGAAAAATAATTCTGCACCTACTAAATAAAAAAAAGTTTCAAAAATTACATGAGCACCTATGGGATATTGGTTCATTAAAAATCAAGTGTCAGGCGAAGGTAAACCAATCACTACAGGGACACTCAATTTTGAAGAGTGAATCCTCAACTAAAAAAAGATAGTGATGGCCAGTGAACAGGGAAAAAACCAATATCAGTAGAGAACTTTGGACACACTTTATCTTTACCATGGTCAGGAAGTTCAGGGTTCAAGAGTAATCATTTGTACTTGCTTCCTGCAGAAGTCTGCCAGTGATGGCCATTTTCTATCAACATAAAGTTGGGTTCAGTAAAAATGAGGTAGTCAATATTCACAACACACATCATTGAGCTAGATAGAAACTACATCAATTAAGTCGACAACAATTTTGTGTAGATGTGTGGGTATGAATAATTGATGACAATTTAACTGGACCCTGCTTCGGTGGCCGCATGGTTTAAAGTAATACTCGCATTAGACTAGACTGCCGAAGACAAGGAGATTGAGGTTATATCCCTGTAGGGTGAACTGAGAGTGGGTTTTCCTCAATAGTTTTCCACTCTCCCTTCAAGCAAATGTGGGGACTTCCTTTAAATTCAACCTTATTCATCTCTAACACATTAGTGTAATTGGTGCATAGGGATATAACCTGAACGTGCAGTAAAAAAAATTTACTGGAAAGAAAGATTAACATGAGAATCTTATTTCAATTATTTGAGTACCTTATTATTTTAATGGGTTGTTGTAAGGAGTCCCACTCGATGTCATCCGTCGCATGATGGCTACATTTTAGCCAAATAGCTAAAAAATATCTTGAATTAACAATTTAATAAAAAATAGATAGGTCACGTAGGATATTGCCTGGTCTGCCCACACCCCATGAATTTTTAATTTTTGGGGTCATCTGAAAGTGGTTGTTTACACACTTCCCAGTGAGAGTTGAAATACTTCTGCCAACATAGAGAACAAGGCTGCCAGTAAACCCGAGATACGCCTGGAATATTTGAACAAACAAGAAACTCATCATTTGACAGTTTCAAGCTTGCATTCATATACAAGATGGTCATTTAGACTAATTCCTGTAAAGGTTACCTGCTACATTCTGATGAAAAGCAAAAATGGCTTTAGCCCAAGAACAAAGTTAAATAGGACATATGGGTTGTATGAACTTATCCACTGTTTTTTTTTTGTCCCAAGTTCACCGCTGAATTGGGTCCTACGTGTTAAAGTACATCCTGAATATTACCGCAAACTGTTATAATAGATCAACTAACTATCCGCTTTAGTTGATAACAGCAGTAGATGCATATTAGTTTCTGAGGGGCTTAATAAAAGACAATGTAACAGTTTAAACATAAGAGGTGAACAGCAGCTGCCATCTTCTGACACACGACTACACTTACTTGGATACTGTACATATTACAGGTGTGCGTCTGACAGGAGAGTGGAAATTATTGTAGAAAAGTCATGAATTTTTGCAAAAATTAAAAATAAGCCATAATTCATAATATTAATTATTTCAGTAAATTTGAACAAAACCTCTCAACAAAGTTAAACTTCAAGATAACTCTGCAAAATTAGGTGTATTAGGAGGAATGACATTTGAAAAATTAAAAATGTAGACAAAGTATTTGCTTGGGTGCAGTACTTAACAAAGCTCACATTGCTTTATTTTATAATCAACATAATTAAGAATAAACAATTTAAAATTCTAATACATATTTTTTTTCATTTTGTCTTTTTGTTTTTTTCCAAGATCACAAAAACATAGTACAAATAAAATAATAGTAAAATAGCATTGATAGTACAAAGAGAAACTATAGCATAGACTGCAAACACTATGTGACAAAACATTAATATTTGGTATGGGTGCTTTTTTAGCTTAAACAATCTTGATGTCATTAATAAAAATATAAGCAAGTCTGACTTGTACTTATAATCAAATCTCTTGCAGAAACAGTGGCAAGATGTTAACAAAGGCGACTTACCACATACTATAAAGCTGCACAGCTTAGTTTTCTTATTGTTTATCACTACAAAAATATTGACTTTATATTTAAGTACAAGAATATCTTGAGGCATACATTCTCAAACTCTATAGTTAGTTTTATTATTATTCACAGCAGTTACATAAAGTAATATCACCCTGAATGACATTTTAAATAGCAATTACACTGTGATGATTTACAAGATTTACAAACACCTTTCAATGGTATTATATTTGGAAGAAAGGGGAATAAAAACATAATATGGATTTTACAATGGAAAGTAGAACACAGTTTACACTTTATATTGCTGCCATTAGAGAGAGTTAATGGCTGCCTCTTAAAGAAAATCGATCGTCACCACCCAATCCCCCGACCTAGGTTTCATTCTATCGGAACTCATCAGGGAGGAGTGTGAAACGCGCAACGCAACTTTCTAAAGGAGGAAACCATAAAACACAAAAGGGAGAAAAAGGATATTTGTTAAGAATGATAGGACTCTTAGACGGGAACATGTAACAGGATTAACCTTTCAATAAAATATTATGTATATATAAAATAAGAAAATTTTTGAGATGGTAACTGTCTGGATAAAAAATTAAAGCCTTAAAGAGTTGAAAAATATTTTCCCCCTACAATAGGTAGCAAAATACAGTAAGTTGTGTTACTGCCTTCTTAGAGGAAGGCTTCACTTTTCTACCCATCTTATTTACAGGGTTGATATATTCAGGAGTTACTTCCATAAAACCTCTTTATGAGCTTATTTATGTCTATTAAGAAGATGCAGAATTCCAACGTGACCAGATCCTTAGAGCAGTAAATACAACTAGAAAAAAAAACCTAGTGAACTAAAAGCAACCTAAATCTCACAGGAAAACTCCTATCAAAAAGTGATAGAATCACAGAACTTATACATTAAAATGAGTCATGGGCTGTACATGGCAAGGTAAACAAGTTGGGATCAATGGGTAGAAACCAAGGTTTATGAGATTATCTGGCTATGAAAAATTATAATATTTTGTTTCCTAATTGATTTAAAAAATATATTTTAAAACACTATAATATAGCCTTAAGTTTTTCAATAACTTTTTTTAGTGCTGCGTTTTACTACCCATTTGGGTTATACACTTAACAGATTTTATTGAAAAGGTAAAGCTATTTTACAGTTGTATTGTGTATACTTCATAAAGTTATTTGTTTCCCAACGTATAGCTTCACCGACACAAGTTTCTTAGCACCAAAAACTATATCTTTATCTCCATAACATTCATTTCATTTCTTGGTGAGTTTCTTATAGCTGTACTTTGCAAAGGAAAAAAGTGGTGTGTTACTGTTTAGTATAGAATGTGTAAATGTCCTGCTTCCTAGCTTTTACTTTATTATTTATATTAAAGTCTTTTCCATTAAAATAAATTAACTTAATTTTGAGTGAAAATAGTTTATTGTTTGTATATCACCTTCACAATAAGAAACATACTTTTAATACACGGTATAAAAAAATAAAAGTCTGCACAGTTGGAGCTGGAAGGAATGAAATGTTTGTACCAATTTATGAAAAAGAGGAACCACTTCCTTCATCTGTTTGCTATAACCACAGTCCCAATGAAGCAACTGTGATAGTATCCATTCAATTGTTATACAAAATAAAGAATGGGTGATTGAAAACAATTGAGTGGTTATAGGTCATATAATTAATTCAGCGGTAGTGGTCCCATTAACAATCAAAACGTCTTGTAACTATTTGAAATATGTCTACTCAGTGAACCACAAAACATTGAGCTCTCCAGCCAACCCCCCCCCCCC
>CABFWO010000464.1:116209-188165 GCA_902155825.1 Timema genevievae | reverse complement strand
CCCCCAAGAGACCAAGGTTGAACATTAACAAAATACCTCCAAAATTTGTGTTTTAAACGTAATATCATTATGTTTTGTTGATAAATTATCATTTTATGAACGACTAATTCAAGTTGAGATATTTAATTCATTAAAGAAAACCTCTATTCTCTCTTTGAGGTACACATAAAATCAATGGAAGGAGCTACAGGAACGAGGAATTGAAACAATAAAACTTTTAACTGCTTTTACCGCACAAGGAGAAAATGACTACCTCTCAGCTATGGATATTCAAGATCAATCTCGAGCAAGTTTCTCAAGCTCCCGAGTATCGAGCCAAGTCGAGATCGGAAAGAATAAATAATTTTAAAACTTAATTATGTAAAGAAAAAACCAAATATGGGTCAAAAAAATTATTAATGGAAGAAGATATAGATAAAAAAAAACTTTTCATTCAAAATCAAAATATGCTTATTTTTTACTAATTATAAGAATTAATTGATAATAAATTTAAGGATTAAATTTTAAATATAGCCCACACGAATGAAATTTGTGAGGAGCATGTTAGCTGACCCGAGTAGAAACAGGATAAGGAATAAAGTTGGGTTACAGGGAGTACATTAGACAGAAGATAAAGGAAGATTGAGATGGTGTGGACATGTAATTAGGATGGAAAAGGAGAGGATTCCAAAGAGAATGATGGAACAAGACCACAAGGGAGGCCAAGAAACAGATGGGAGAAACAGATAACAGAAAGTGTACAAGTGAGAGGAGAAGAATCAAAGCAATTAAAGTAAGAAAAATGGTGGAAGGTTAGGGGAAAATGGAGGGGATACAAAAACCGACCCGGCTTTAGGCTGAAAACAGTTGATTATGATGATGATGTAATATAGCAGGTTAAATGTAAAATCATGAGATACAACTCAAGAAGTTATTTTATCCTAAAAACTATTTATAAAATCCAACTCATTATTAGTTGTATAGCAATAAATGGTTGAATATTGTGCTGTTGTTGCAGTATCACGATACAAGGTCAGAATATTTGATATTCTTGGCCATTTAATAATGTATCTACAGTTTACACATATTTAACAAGTTTTTTATTCCAACCAAAACAGAAAAAGATGTCAATGCTATTAAAAAACCATTAAATGTTATATTATAGCAAGGTATAACAAAATATTATTACTATAGTACTTACAATCTAGACTTTTAAAAGTAAATTAGAAAAGCATATTTCTTTGGGAATAAAGCTCTCTGCTACTATGATATATTTATATATATTATTATTTTTAGCACCGCCTCATACTACCTGTTATGATATAATTATAATCATCCATAATATGGGTGTTTGGCAAATTTGATAAATGGCAATTCTATCAGGCTTTTAACAATCCTTACAATAATTTTACTTTTATAATGTTTGATATAAATCTATCCAACAGCTAAAGAAAATATATATTAGATAGTGCAAATTAAAACTTTTAAGTCCTAAATAATTTGGTTTTAAGCTCCAGTCTTGAAGATGGAGGGAACGTTAAGTGGGAACTAGGATAAAAGATTTCTCCCCGAGTTGTTAATTTAATATATATTAAATAATAAGGAATATCATCCTTCCAATGTTGCCATATCTAATATCATGTGTTACTCCCAGAATGTTGTAACATTTCTTCCATCCTCATCTGCTCAACCTGCAACTGGCGACGGAAAGCACCTAGTTGTGTCAGGACATTATTATGCTGAGTCTCCATGAACCTGTTTGTCGTGCGAAGGTTGTTCTTTTCCACAGCCGGGACCTGACAAAAACAAATAGTTTTATAAGGGATATAAGTGTTATAAGTGCTTAGAGCAAGTTCATTAAGTGTTCACCTGCATGTATTATTAATTTGATTGGTACTTGAATGGAAGCAGGTACCTGCAGGAAAAAATGTGAGTCACATAATACCAAAGAATCATTTTCCTTTAAATAAAAACAAGAATTTTATTTAAAAGAATCGTGTAATATAGCTTAATAAATAATTGCAATCGGATCTTTAATAAGATCATTCCATACAGATGTTGTGAACCAAAATAGATAATTAAAATAATGTGTCGAGACTAAACTCTGTAGTCTATTTGAACTCAAACTGTAGCTATACCGACATATAAAAAATTGCACCAAAAAAGTTGCAGCAGACTTTACACACCTGGTATTGCCACTAGTGAATGCAGGTAATAATACATATTAATCTGTAGGTATATTATTTTATATGAAGTCTTAGAATAATAAGTCTGTTGTGCAAACACGAAATAAACAACAAACATGGCGGAAATCTTGTGATAATCTCTTTACAAAGGATATTTTTCTTTTGTTTTAGTGAACAAAAAATAAAGTAATGTGAATATTTAAAATAAATAAAATGAATACATTTCACTTTAAATAATCATTGCATTAATATAAAAATGTTTTGAAATTGAATGAACCAATATCGTGTTTTAGATATTTGAAAATGTGTGAATGATTCAAAATTCCAGAATTTAATATTGAAGTTCGAATACAAATAATAAATAAATTTATATATGAATATTCACAAATCCCTAACAATGACTATACATACCTGCCATCTTGATTCCAATTTCTTCATGGCTTCCGATTGGCCGGCATGAGATGTCTGTTCGATAGCAGCCATCGTGCGCACAGCAGGGACCACTGGGGAACGTGATCGGAACACCGGGATGGGCAGTGTATCATCCAACCTCTTAGGCCCCTTTGGATACATTGTATTTACATTGTCCACCAAAGCAAATGTCTTGCGTTGTTCACTTTTCTTCCTTGATCGCAAATTGTCTGACTTAACAATATGGTTTTCTCTCCCATTGTGACTTTCAAAAGTATTTTCATCACAACTTCGAATGACGTTTTCAGAAGGTAAACCATATAATGTAGGGCTATTACTTGTATTCAACTTATCTAGGAGCAGGTCTCCTGAGTAACAACACGTTTGTGCTGGTTTCATAACAGAATCATCCTCGGCATTTTTTTGACTTACCAAATGTTCAGTTACCGAGTGTTCTAAATGACCAGATGACTTAGATCTCCTTCTATGTTCAAAATTAGAAGGTTCCGTTTGATAAAGTTTTATATAGCTATGTTCACCAGGCATAGCATCTTGTTCCGTTGTTGGAACATGATTTTGACGTAGTGTAGGTTCACAACCGTGATTGTTTGCAAGATTATTGTTTAAAAACGTTTGATTGGGTGAGTTCAGTAAGCCTGTTTGCTTGGTCACAGTTTGAACAATGCCTTGGTGCCTCAGAGCAGGGACCGGGAGGGATGCACCCATGTCAGGGACAGTCTCCCCCACCTTCTGGAAGACTAAGTCCTCATTTCTTGTACGGAAGTTCTTATTTATTGTCTCTCTTCGTTTCTCCTCCACTTCTCTTTGTAGTTCTTCGTGGCGTTGCCGAAAACATTCTGCTTGCCGGGCTCTCTGTCAAAACACATCAAGAATTTTGTACTGCTCTGAATATTTAAAAAAACTTGTTATATATATATATTTTAAATTTATTTATATCCATTACTGTTTACCGCCTGTGACTGGGTCATTTTTTTATTCAAGCCATATATTTTCCACTACCGGCTTGCTAGGACTGTTGTAGCTTCATATGCCTTATAATATAAAATAAGACTAGGACAGGCACAGCATCCAGTTCCCAGCCGTTAATTTATCAATGTGAAAGGGTAAAACCATAATTCATCAGTGATAAATATTTTGGCCATGCCAGGAATCGTGCCCGGGGCCCTTAGCTCAGGAGGCAGACAAGCTACCGATGTCAGATTGTTATGTTTTATATTATGTGGATATTTTGAAAAAAAAATTTTTTTTTTAATTATGTTGCAAATTAAAGATAGAAAATTTGCTTTTTGCATATCCAAATTTTCGTTTTAGTAGAGATGGGTCAAATCTATTATTTATATACCTTCGAATCTCATATCTGAATCAAAATTTTTGAAAAAATTATGAATATAATGGGAAATGTAAATGTAATAAAATAATATAAAATATGAAATATTATCTAAATGTTAACATTTTTTCTTATAATACATTCATTATAACATTCACATTCAGTTAAATGTTAAATTACTGGTCTGGGGCCTAGTTGTTAATAAAGTTCATCCTATAATTATAAGTGGTCCTGAACAACCAAAATGCTGTATTAGAGCTCTAAAATAAATTTCTCTTTGAAGATTTTCTACGACCATTTCCGCCAATGACCATATTCTAGCCCTTTTCCAAACGTCTCGCCCCTAGTGGCAACAAGCGGAACTACCACCAATACTGAGTCACCATGATCGGCCTTTAACTTTGCTCATGAAGCAAGCTTAATTAGTATGGAATAAAAATTCAGACAAAAGAGACAATTAATTAATTATCACTGATAATCTATGTAAATAATTTCTCCCCACTGTGTACTTTTGTAAGGTAAATTGTAAACTATGTTTAACAACAGATATATTTAAACTTGATAAGTTATAGTTAATGAAAGGAAGAAAGTAAATATAAACCCACAAGGGCCATTAAATTTAAAACGTAGCTATAAGGAATATTTTTGTATAAGAAAAGATTTGATCTATAACAGGGGCGATTTGAGTAATGTTCTTTACTCAGAGTTCTCATTCAGGGTTGCCACTAATCTTTAACATTGAAATTCCTTGACATTTTCAGGTTTTCCAGACAAAAATATAACAGTCCCAACCACTCAATATAATGTGGCAGGAATGAGAAGGTAGCTTAGAATAAATGCACACACATTAGCATGTTGAGAGAATGCATAAACCACCCCAAGTGCACCTAACCGGGATTCAAACCTCAACCTTCCTGTCATTACATGTAATGCAAGTAGTCTTTGCCCCAACTCCATAATTAATGATAACCACGTCCACTAAAGATAAAAAAAACTTTAGGGCCTGGGCCCATCATGAATCAATTAATTTTTTTTTTCTTATTTATTTGAAGTTTTGATTTTGGAGTATGGATGCACTGCTTTTCACACATTTACACAAAATATTTTATTTCTAGTTGTAAATAGCGAATGGTCGAGAGGGAACGGTTTGGACTTCAAAACAAATACCATACAATATAATTTCAGAATTGAGAAACACTAAAATAAATCTGAATTTGAGCATTCACAAAGGGACACTAAACTGAAAAAAAAATTTGCAATGCTTTTGACGTGTAAAATAAACTATTTTTTATAACGCTGTAACATAATAATTAATTAAAACCTTATCTTTTTTAAATCAAGTTACAAATGATAGATAAAATAATGATAAAAGCACCGTTTTGTCACTATTTTGGAACTAAGAATACAAAATATTAAATACCCGCATGCGTATTACGTGTCATATCAAAGACTGTGCAGACGCTTTCTTACTACTAGAACAGCGACCACGGCATATACCTTGATATTTACACACGGGCAGATGTTCTTGGATTACATAACTCCGCAATCTAGCAATAGCCTTCACTGTGAAGTTCACAAATTACAATAACAATTTTAATTAATTAATAAGCAGAAAAACATTAATGTAAAAATAGGTTAGCAAAATAGTGAAACACTTTCAAAAATTTGACTTTATGATATTTTAAAATTCCAGTAATTTTTAGAGAATTTAAGAAATTCCCCGACTGATTTTTCCAAGTCAAACCAAGTTCCCTGTTTTCCAGACGGGTGGCAGCCCTGTCATTGATCAACCTAGGGTATGCGCCACTCCCTTCTTACCCAGGATAAGCGCCCGACCGGTTGTTCCCCTATACCTACACACTAGAATGGGTTCCCTATAGCCCTATCATAGGAAGAAATGAAGTGGGATTTCACAACTAATCTTAGACAAGACGGCTGAGATGATGAATTACATTCCATGGGAACCTCCCATCGCAACAATCTAAACTATACTCAACTTCTCCTTTAGCCCATGCAACACTTTACTACCCTTCCACAATACTCTACAAATATTTTTTATCAGCATTTGATTCTTGAATTCAAACCCTGACTATCCTTAAGGATTTGAAGGCCTATCCCTAGAAAATATAAACTCAATCAAGAAAATTCCATCAATCCCGGTTGGGTTTAAACCCATAAACTTTGGGTCCCGTGGTGAGCACTTTACCCCAAGGCCATAGAGGTAAACTATTCAGCAATTAAAACTTCAAATATTTTGACTGTGTGGAATGTGTTAAATATATAAATTTTAGCTTAATTTAAAAACTACTTTTTATTCTAAGTCATGTGATTTTTATTCAAAGAGTCATGTTATAAAGTATATATTTATTGAAAAGAAGCTAGGATCAGCACAACTTGATTCATGAGCGCTTTCTGAGAATCTCACTTGAGCTAAACGGTCTCAATTTATTAAGCTCACTAGTACTGAAATCATCTAGTAAAATAGTTTCGGACAAACCTGCTCTTCTCTAGCTCTTTTGAGGTTTTCTTCTCTTTCAAACTCTTTCCTCATCTGGTCTCGCTGTTGCTCCACTCTCCTAGAAATGGCTTCCTCCTCCAGCCTGTCTTTCTCCTGTTGCTTCATCTCTAGTCGTCGTTTCTCTTCAATTTGATTCTTCAATTGTTCATGGTACACATCACAGCGACGGCGATTGCTCGACTCTTCACTATTCATTGCCTGACAACCAACAGTACACTGTTATCACTGGGCAGAGATAGTTTCTCTCTAAATTATCAGCGACAAGACGCGACATTTTTACAATAAGCCCAGAAGTCTGCCAAATTCTTTAATAGCCAGCTGAGCATTCCCAATATTAACAACCCAACATATAGGCAGTATTAGAGGTTTAAAACAAATTTTAATTGGAATATTGAAAAAAAGAATTATTTTTTTTAAGAATCAGAGTTTTTAAATTGATATTTTCTTGAATCTCAAATATCCCTAGAGATTCGAGGATTCATGGATTTCATCCCTAGTTTATTTTGGGGGGGGGGGAAGAGGGGGAAATCTCTAACTTTCCCCCTTCTCATTCACCATTGAGTAAGGTAAGTGATAGTAGTATCCTTTTAACAATGATTTAACCAAGGACTCTATCCCAAACCTTGTATAAATACCACATGTGTCGACTTACCTGTGTGTAGTTATGATGAGGTAAATGGCCATCATAAAAGCTTGGACTGTAACTCTCTCTCAATCCTGCCAACTTTCTCTCCCGAGGACTGAGTTGAAAGGGTTCAGTTGACAAAGTAGGCAAGTAGTTTGGTATTTTCAAAGTTAGCTCACTTTGGTGAGAGGACCTCTGATTATGAGGTGGCTCGATATTGGGTAAGGATACTACACCTGCTTCGTTATTTGTGCCCGTGAACTAAAAGAGATATAATACAGCATCAGAATACAGGAGTCGACTGGATGAAGAAAGCAGTAGAACCAGCGGTTTCCAAACTTTTTCAGATCTTATCTCTGAGACTATCACAATCCCCTCATAGCCTATAAGTGTTTAAATCCTAGTTTTTTAATTATTCTTTTCACTGTGTCTTACTACCCATCTGAGATGTCTGCATTTATACAAACAAGTGGGGTTAGGTGGAGAAAAAGCCGATAACCATTTGGGAAAAATCGTCCCCACCTCAACCAGCAAGAATTTGAATCCCAACTTTTGCGTCACCGACAAACCCAATGAGTGTGACATTAAGCCTGAGTGAACACAAATGATTGTTTTAATTACTATAAATTGCTTATATAATTACTACAAGTTCAATAACTAAAACAAACATAAGCAGTAATTTGATATGTTTTTTAATCTTTTTAATTAACATTTATATTTGAATTTTACACCTGCCTATAATCTAAAGATGCCACAGCCTCAAATTGGGTTACAAAATCTAGGTTGGAAACCTATTATCTATCTTAAGAGAATAGGGTTCAATACTCAACTAAATTAAATTAGAATGGTGTTTTCAAAATGTAGTTTCCTATGTTCATACTAAAAAAAAGCTGATAATTTCTTTAAAGCTCACACTTTAATCTTGTTTATTGAAGTTAGGTAGTTCAAGAATAGTCAGTAATAGTGTTGGAATACCCCAATAAAAATTCAACAATATTACCTGTGAATTCATTTCATAAGGTGACGAGTCTCGAACGTCCAGATTACTATATTGTATCCTCGTTTTCGACTCATTGGGGGCTTCATATATCTGACCTTGCATTCTGTCGGATACTGACTCTTTTCCTCTGACTCTTCGTGAAGCCTGGGCCTATTGAAGAACAATTGTTATTTCAGAGATATGAGAACATGTAAAGCAACAACATTAAAATAAACAGAGTAGGTATACCCATCTTTATTTGGATAGAAACTTATGAGACTCTATGAATATGATTTTGAATAACATGACGTGTTATAAACAACATGAACATGTATTATACTTCAATTTGTTTTCCTAACAACTCCATAACTTCACAGACATTTAAATAGTTACTTACAATCTATTGGTTCAAATTAAGCCAATCAAAAGTCTTGTAACAAATCTAGTGCTCCGAGAAACTTAGTGATAAGAACTAATGGAAGGCACCTGTTTGTAACTTGACGAGAACATCAACATAGTATTGTAAAATGCAACGCCAAGTTTAACCAGCGGTTAAGTTATGAGGACTTTAACGTAAGATTGTAAGATTGGGCCTAAGGCCCAGTATCTTAGTCAGATTTAGTACGCCTCAAGTGCGGCGCTATACTAAATACAAGACGTTACCTACCTGAAATTGAATGGAATGGGCCAGTTTCATATGCGAAACTGGCCCATTCCATTTTGGTCTAGGTAGGTGTCGTCCTGTATTTAGTATCGACTCGCACTTTAGGCGTACTAAATTTGACTATGAAACTGGCCCTAAGTCTCTTTCTGAAAATGTTTGGAATCCATTTAACAATATAACACAAGTTTAGCAAAGACTTGTATAGCAGTAAAATAAGGGGAAGAGGGGAAATTGGATGCAGCTTCCAGGATCGAAGCCAGACTCAAAAGTCAGCCAATTCTACCAATTTCAATAATGTTAGTCACTCTTCATTAGGGGCAAGTGTGTTCAATAAAAGAGTCAAGAAGCAGAACCTGAGTCATTTGTTCCTTGTACTCTTGTTTCTTCTTCTCAAGAAGATGTCGACGCTTCTCCTCGTACTCTCCGAGGCCCAGGAATGCCCCCCCAAGGGTTTGTAGTTCCGGGTTCAGAGGTGAGAACTCACCATACCGCACCATGGGGACCTTCACAAACAGTATATTAGTCTGTGAACGTTATTAAACGTGCTAGGAGAGGACAATGAACCTACTTCTCCACATCTTGGTTACTGATTACAGTGACAGAGTAAGGAGTTTGTGCCAATTTGATGTTATGTTTCATGGTGTCGTTCGCACGCTCGAGTTCCCCAAACTTCAGAGGGAGCGCGTGATTCGCTTGTGAAAGGTTTCTTCCGCCAGAGAAAGTAGTTCTGTTGAGTGATGTGAGGCCCCTCGAGTGGTTGTAAAAAGGTCAGTTTTCTATAGGGTTGATCAGCAACCCACTATATGAACTTGATGTACATGTTTGGTTGTTAAGTAGATTGAGCTGCGAGTTATTTTCCTAACATGTCACGACTAAAAGAAGAAAACCTGTCATTGATGGAATTTGTTGTGTAACTACTCAACCTGTTCATATAACAATAAAACTAAATGTATTTTGAAACTTGTCCTATTGAAGAAAAGAAACATGCGTTGCCTGAAGAAGTACACAAATGAGCATAGTGATGTGCCTATAGCCCATGGTCCATGGTTTGAAACCCCATTCTGCTAACAAGTGAGCTGAGGTGTCACAGTAAATGTTTATCCCCGGCACACTTCTCGTTGTACACCCTAGTTGTGATCTCTGTTCTGTCTATCTCCCTCCTTGTTTAGCAGGTATGCAGCAGCAGTCTCACTTGTCTGAGGGGTGTGAGTGAGAGGAGAGGAAGAGTATGGGTTCTTTATATTCCAGAGACGGAGAGTTCCAGACCCTTCTGTGACCACCCCTACATATACGGTCAGCAATAGTCAGAGGTCGTCAGTTCTTGGTTCCCAACCAGTGAGTCCGGGAGTGGGTCAGAGAGTTTAGTGTTCGTGTGTCAGCTTAGTCCGCATGGCGCAGGGGCCAACGATGGGGTGCCGTGTCTTGGACATTGAATGCCAATTGTATCGTGAATTAACATTATAAGAAACTGATATTTGGATATTTAAATAGTTATTTAATATTTTTATCAATAAACTTGATTTAGTGTGATTCTAATTATTTTTTTCATTTGTTTATTAATTTATAGACAACTACTTATACTACTTGATTCAGTGACTGTTTATTTATAACTAATTCAAATTAATTATATTTTTATGTGTTTTTATTTGTTTACTAATTTAGAGACAATTACTTTTATTACTTAACTCAATGAACTGTTTAGTTAAAATTGATTCAGTGCAATTCTATTGGTTTTGTTTATTTTTTATTTTTAGCATCATGTCTTACTACCTGTTTAGTTTATACACCTATGTACTAATTACACTAATGAGTTAGGGATTAGGGAGGCTTAGTTTAGAGGAAGTGTACCCGCATTTGTGTGGAGGGAGAGTGGAAAAAATTTAGGAAAAAAAACCTCAGTGCATCCTATCAAGAGTGAACCCCGATCTACCCATCTTCGCCAGTCTAATCCAACACGAGATTAGCGCGTTAGACCATTCGGCCACCGAACCGGGTTTTTGTTCATTAATTTACAGACTATTACTTTTATTACTTAATTTGGTCAATGGTTTAGCTGTATAATTAATTCAGTGTGTGTTTGCGTAGTGTTTTTAATATTCAAAACCTTGAGTGATCCGTACCTGTTTTAATTTGTGTTTAGCCAGCAACGTACCCCAATATCCTCAAAAGACACGATGACATGTGACCAGACTGCAGACCATAAGGTTTGCGCGCAAGTCCTCTGTTATAATATAAATTACCTGAGAAATGGGTGTCTTAGTGCCGATGAAACTGTCTGCAGCAGCAAATTTGGCCGCAAGAAAGTCTTTCTGTCGCTCCCTCACATCCTCCGGCAGTTGAGCACTGTGAGTGCATTTCAACTGCTTTATTGAATCAGGGGTACACGCATTATGTTGCTGATTGCTATCTAGAAGTGTTGTTGCTTCTTCACGATCAGAATGTCTGCTCTTGCCAGATATATCATTTTGTAAAGGAGCATGCTGTAGTTTTCCATCATCAACACACTCTACCGGCTCTTCATTATAGTCCTTTGTGTGAACCGCCAAAAAGATATTCTAAAAACATTATCACATTCATATACACATAATATTTATTTATCTTATGGGAGACCAACAGGGTTAACCAAAATATCCCTAAATAAGTCACCACAACAGTAAAATTGAATTAATAATTAAAAATAATACAAGATGGCCTTGTATTAAATAGACCGAGGGGGGGGCAAGAAAAAATACATAACCAAGTACAACAACGAGCAAAACAGTATTGTAAAGTAAATAGAATAAGAGCAAACTGTAATAAAGCAAGCAACCTTGTTGCCATGTATAGTAATGTTATTAGGCTATATAGAAAAGCAATTTTTTTTAAAGTATTGGTAAAGTTATTTAAAATTATACAAAGACCACAGGCTTACAATAATCACAAAGATACAATTATACTTTGACTATTTTCAGTCTTTATGGTTCATATTGACAGAGACACCCTATAAAATAGTAAGCTACACAATAATACACACAGAAGTACAATTATTCACTGACTAATATCAAATTATAAGCCTGTTATTGACAGTGAAACACAATATTGATAAACTTTAATAATCAGCTATACACTTACGCTCGAAAATGGAATCATACGAAACACATTATTAATTTTAATTTTGCTAAGGTAGTTACAGACAGATCAATTTGATGAGTTTGATTATAGGAGACTGATATGTTGAGATTCCTACATTCTCTTGTGATGGGAGAATTGTATGCAAACAAAAGACAGATCCTGCCTCAAGGCAGAGCCAGATATTTGGTTGCAGCTGAGCCAAATTCAACCAGATAGCCACATTGTGCAAATCAAAACAGTCCCATCCCTCTCATTAGAATATAAGTTTGTGGTCTAAGCTTTATCCTGTTTTTTTCTATGCCAAGTGACTTTTTTTTTTCAGCTGTGAAAATGGTTTTAAATACCAAGCATAGATATGCTTTGAATTTGTTAGGGGACTATCAAATGTGTTGCCTTACTTTATGTTTATAGTTTATGTAGTTAAGTAGGTTCTTTATTTCTCTGAAATTAGCCTAGTGGAGAAAATAACATTTCAAATTAAATAAAACTTGATGTTTAACATGCCCAAATGCTTAAAAATCTGTTTCCATTGTGAATACTGCTGTCAGTCAGTTTAATAGTACCTGTGTAGGTGCTGGGTGAAAATAATGTCGCCCTTGTGCCAAATACATGTGCGGCAATGTACAAAATTGATGTTTAGAGAAAACGATATTTAAAGTTCCAATTTTCAATTACATACTTTCAATGAGAAAAATTAAGTTGGCACCAGGGCAACAATAGTGCTCCGTGACGCCTGACAATAATTTTGAAATTCAAAATTTTGGGAACCACCGTCTTAGATAGGCCTCGTGTTCATTTCAATTAAAGTAAAAGTATTTAAAAAAATACAGTAAATTAATATATTGTTAAAATTAAAAACTGACAATCTTTTTCATATTATTTTGAAAGATTGTTATATTTTGCTTTCCAAGATATTTATGTTCAGGTTCATAACGTGTTGTCTTCAACAGCACACATGATGCACATAAGTACGAGCCTAGAAAATTATTTCTAACCGTAGGCTTCACAAAGTTTATTGTGACATGACATTGAATGGCATGGGTGTTGAAATAAATTGTATTATTATTAGCACCGCGTCTTACTACCCGTTCGGGTTATACGCACTTACGCTAATGTGCAATGGTAGGGTGATTGTGAGATGAAATGGAGGACCTACAGTTTAACGTGGGATCCGAACCACGGTGGAGGCCTGACATTCCTCACATTCACAAGTTGTGATTAATACACATCTTGTCAGAGGTGAAGGAAGGGTTTGGTAATCAGATAAATCTGTGCCGGGACCAAGAATTGAACCCCGGACCCTCAGCACAGAAAATAAATTGTAGGTACTTCAAAAAATTATACCGTATTAAGAAAAGTTGGATTTAGTATTTTTTTTTTTCATGTCAGCATGCCACCTAAACCATGTTTGCATGTCACTGAGTGGCATGGGTGTCGTAGTTTTGTTATCTCCTCACTATAGTAATTAGTGGATATGCATACAATCCCAACGAGCAGTAATACACGATTCCAAGACAATTAAAAGAACATGGGTATAGAAAAATATAATTACCTGAGGACTGGTTTTCTTAAGGCCAAAAAAACTATCTGCAGCTTCGAATTTTGATATGAGAAGATCTTTCTCTTGTTTCCTTTTATCCTCTGGTAGTTGAGTATTGTATGATCGTCTCAAACTATTCACTGAATTAGACACGTTATTCTGCAGACCTATATTAGCACATAATCCTTCAGGAAAAGATTGTCTGCTCTTGGAACATGAATTATTTTGTAGAGAAACATTATGTAAGCTTTGTGGAGTTAATTTTCTGGTATCGGTATTAACAAACTCTCTTGGTGTGGCAGTTTCAATTAAATTGTCGTGTCTAATTTGATTATGGTCCGTAGTTTGAATACTATCTGTTGAAAAAAACTCCTAAAATAGTTAACATAAAAACACAATTTGTTGGACATAACATCACACTCTATGAAAATGGTTGTTAGTACAGTGTTGTAAGTTAACATTACTTGATTTATCGAAAAGCTCTAGGTAATGGAAAATCAATAATGCATAAAAAAAATTATATGCTTACCTCTAGTTTACGCGGTAAACTGGATTCATTTAAGCGCCCAATTAAAAGGTTTAACCTCTCACGGTCTTCCACTAATCTAGTTTCGAACTCATTTACTAACTTATCAATATCATAAGAATTTAAATCCATTTTTCATGTTTACGATTAAACATTTTTATAAATACTTATGTAGTTTATAATTTATTTCATTTAAATTAATTACAAACTGCGCCATTTTAACCCAAGTTTGACATAAGAACTAAGAAGGCAAGTTGAATATAGCCAACATTGGAGACTAAACTTTCTCTAATCCTATGATTTAACTTTAGTGGTTAATCTTTTTCAATAGCACTAGTGACATTTGTGACATTTGCTCTGCTATGATTAAAATTTGAAAATAAGTAGTGACTCTTCTTTATATATATATATATATATATATATATATACATAGAGAGAGAGAGAAAATCGTCAATGTGTACGAGTGATTAAAAAAAATGATTGATTTATAATTACATAGTGCTTTAATATTATTAGGTGTTAAAACGTGAGAAAAGTACTAGTATTGAAGAATTAAATCAATGCTACCGATATCTTATGCATTATACTTGGGATAATATTCATGCAAACTTATAAAAGTATTTGTTTATATATATATTTACAAGTATATAAGTTGAAAAACATTATTTCTAATTGTGAGGTTCAGTCATTGATTTTAAAAGAAAGGAAAATTCGTAAGTTACAGAAAAGTATTACTACCTCAATGAATTTCAAACGTGAACACAGAAGCTAGTTTTTGTCTGGTGTTTAAATAGCTATAACCTTTCTTCACATTATCATTGGCTGAAACAAGGGTCATCTAGTCTCTAGTCCATGCATAATGCATAAAAAAATTTTTTAACCAACTTGATGCCGTTCATATTAGTATTTTTACGTATCCGTTATAAATACAATAGAAATTAATTCATCTCAACTTCATAAGCTCAATATGTGCAGTGTGCATTATCCACTATTAGTTTTCCGTAATGTATGAATACAAACTTAGTATAACTAAAATGTCATGTGTTATGCATGGAATTTGGCATTTCGGTGTAGACAACACCAGTGATCACTAGGGCTAGGATGTTGATGAGATGAGATGTCATCTTTTTACTGATCAGTCTGGTGCAATGCTCCAATGTATATCACCTCTATTCAAGACTTCCCGTTTACAAATATATCCTTTTTACTTTGCATTTTTTTGCTTTTTTTTTAATTTTAAGGGCATTTACTTTGATTTTGAAGAATTATTTTTTGAAGAATTTAGTCATTTTAGGTCATTGTCATGTTGCCATATTATTTTTATGAAATTACGTCTCCAAGCCTTAAGTAGTAGTTTATAAAAAAAATACTTATTTCAAAATTCTGAAATAAATGATTTCAACATTATATTATTTTGCTAATAACTGGCTGAAGGTTAGTTGGCTATACAAAGACAGGCTACACTCGCTTTTCCTGGAAGCAAATTATTTGCGGAATGGAATGTATGGAATGTTAACTTGAGTCACAAGCACTTCTCTGGTGCATATAGCTGTTTGGGTGGAGAGGGAAAGGAAAGGCGTGGTTTTACCATTAACAGTTCACAGCGACAGCGTGCAGTTGATGTAGTTCTGTGGTGTGCAGTACACTGTAGCGTTTCAGCACCACTTTGAAAATGCCTAAAATTAAACCTGGTGTATCAGTTCATTTAAGACAAATAGTAGCTGAGTTTGGTGATAGTGTGCTTTCTACTGATGGAAGCATACTATATTGTAAGTTGTGCGAAATCAAAGTATTGGCTGAAAGGCGATTTACTGTGACACAACATATTGGTCGCGAGAAGCATGTGTATGCTCTTGAGCGTGCATCAAAGAAAGCAGCAGCTTGCTACCTTCAGTTGCTTCAACATCCACCAAATTCTCACAGTTTAGTAAAGAATTGTGTGACGTGTTAGTGTCAGCAAACATTCCACTATATAATTTCTCTAATCCAAAATTAAGTGCATTTTTTGAAAAATACACAAACCCAGAAATACCAGACGAGTAACCTTTACGTAGGAATTATTTACCACAGTGCTACAAAGAAACTTTAAATAAATTAAGGCGCAGTACTCGTGAGAAGAAGCTATGGGTTTCTATTGATGAGACCACTGATACTATGGGGCGCTATGTAGCCAATGTTGAGATTGGAACATTAGAATTGGAAAGACCATGTGAAATATTTTTATTGACCACCGAAATATTAAAAAAGGCCAATTACTCGACAATATCCAAAATGTTTGACAGTGCTATATTTCTTCTGTGGCCTGAGGGCATAAAACATAGCAATGTGCTTTTATTTCTTCTGAGTGATGGAGCACCATATATGGTACGAGCAGCTAATTTATTGAAGGCACTTTACTCTAAAATGGTACATGTCACGTCCCTAGCACATGGTCTATATAGAGTTTGTGAAGAAGTGCGAGCAAATTATTCCAACGTACACAGGCTTGTGGCGAATGTTAAAAGGGTTTTCTTAAAAGCACCCTCACAAGTTGCACAATTCAAAGCAGAAGCACAGGACATCGCGTTACCGTCACACACTGGGGCACATAGTTAAATGAATGCTTGTGTAATTGTGAACATTTCCAGGCAGTGAAAGAAATAGTACAGAGTTTTGACTGTGAAGAAGCTGCTTCAATACAAATTGCTAAAGATATGTTCTCTGAGCCAAACATGGAGGGGAGTTTGGCATTTATTAAGTAGAACTTTGCATTATTGTCGACAACTATCACATCACTAGAAAAAAGGGATGAGCCAATGGTAGATTCCATTTCACTAGTCAAGCAGGTGGAGACGTGATAACAACGCTCGTGGGAAAATTGCTAAAGCTATTGCATGTAAACTGAAAAAAGTGTTGGACAAGAAAACCAGATATAAAACTTTGTGCCAAATCTTAGATATACTCTGTGGTAATAAATACTCCATGGATGGGATTGAGGAGGATTTAACAGCCAACGATCTTCCCCACTTCAAGTATGGTCCGATCACATCAGTTGATGTAGAACACAGCTTTTCGAGGTATAAAAACTTGCTGGCAGATAACAGTAGATCCTTCACTTTCGACAACCTGAGAATTACATATGTAGTCCAGTGCAATTCAAACTAAGGTGAATTAAAAGAACTCACACTAGTGTGTGCCTATTTTCTGAAGAATTTTTTTAAACATTCATTATAAGATCATTTTTTACATTTTATGATGCATTTTCTTATGATTTAGGTAATTTAATAGTCTTTTTTAGCATTTTAAAGGCCACATTTTAAATTTTTTTACGTCATCAACATCCGGGCCCTAGTGATCATTATACTAGACTGGATGGACATAAACACACCCCTTGCAAAGGATCAAAGCACGACGCTGGAGTTTGTCGTCTGCTTTAATGTGAGTAGACATATTTAACGATTTCTCTCAATGTTTTTATGTAAAAATATGTCTCTGATGAATAAAAGTGGTATTGTTTGAAATTAGTAAATTATTTATTATACCACAATTGGCTGAAGAAACATTTACATTAAAGGATGTACAATTCAATTTTACATGTAAAATACGGATACAAGTAAAATATTTAATGTAATTAAATATGTACAAATACGAATAAAATATTTAATATAGTTAAATACGTAGCTATCATCCATGTTATTTACATTCTGCCAAGAATACAAAAATTTAAAATTTAAAGTTGGCTATTAGCTTGTATATTCAGTGGTGTAGTCGTAAATTTAGCAGTGCCGGAACGCAAAGCCGTAGCCATCCCAAAGTTGAAGGGGGGATTAAGGGAGCACAGTCCCTCAACCACTGAAGCCGACTTTTTTTAGATGGTTCTAGAAGCTATTTGGTGTATTTTGTAATGGTTGCAAAGGTAGAAACTTACCTATTGCGCTTACCCTAAAATTCCAAGAATTTGCATAGAGCATAGTAAGTAAATGTCATAAGAATTTATTGATTCATATAATAAAAAAGTTTTTAACATAATATTGACATAAAATCAATTAGTTAACTTAGAATTGCATAGTATAAAACTTTACTAAGAAAAAAAAACTATTTTGAATGTTGTAACACAAGAACTGATAGGTTAAAAAAGGAATATTAAATCTCATCAAATATAAATTAAAGTGCTTTCAAAACAAATGAAATTATATATTCGATAGATATGATAACAGTAGTGTGCTGGCTTGGCTTGTCGGATTGTCTTTTTCCTCTTACGAGGGATGACCAATTATTAAAGTAAAGACGTTTTTTAAGTGATTTATTATGTATATTTTGTTAGAAACAATAAATGTAAAAATCTTTTCACATTTAATATTTTGTGTGCATGCCCTTGTTCTAGATAATCAATTTTAGTATTTTTGGCATGCTGTTGACACACATCTCCCTGGGGGGGTGTTATGATTGAAAGAACAAGTACATGGCATAGACCCGCCTCGGTGGCGTAGTTGGCTAACGCGCTAGTCGTGTTGAGCCCAATTGCTTGAGGACGGGGAGATCGAGGTTCGAATCTCGGTCGGGTGAACTGGGGGTGGTTTTTTCCTAAATGGTTTTCCACTCTCCCTCCATGCAAATGCGGGTTCACTTCCTCTAAATTCAACCTTCCCAATTCCTAAATCCATTAGCGTAATTAGTACTTAAGCGTATAACCCGAACGGGTAGTAAGACGCGGTGCTAGATATATTATTATATATATTACATGGCATACAATAATTTATTTACCTCTTGATAGGTTACATATAAATGAAGTTACCCATTAGTGAGTGTCGTGGTGTATTCTCTGAGTATAAAACATAATACAATAAATAGAACAAGTATACTTCAGTTTTAGCTTCTGTGGTGCTGACTGACAGCTCACAGCTGACTTCTGACAGCTTTGAAAAGTCATCAGATAAAATTATGTATCCTTCCGCCGAACCATATGATCTGCAAAAACATGTGTTTATCAGCTGTCACTTCTGACAGCCAAAATTAAGGTCTATACAAGAAACATATATGACTGTTTTATTTATTTTTTATTTATTTATATATATTTATTTTTTGTTTATTGTTGACCTTGATATGTTGATATTAGGGCTAGTATTAATTATTTATTTTTTCCATGATATTTTTTTTAATTTAGTATTTAATCCCATATTAGTTTTTATTATTATAAAACCCGCCTCGTGGGTGGTGTAGTTAGCTAACGCGCCAGTCGTGTTGAGCCAGACCACCGAGGACGAGGAGATCGTGGTTCGAATCTCGATCGGGTGAACTGGGGGGGTTTTCCTAAATGGTTTTCCACTCTCCCTCCACGCAAATGCGGGTTCACTTCCTCTAAATTCAACCTTACCAATTCCTAATCCATTAGTGTAATTAGTACTTAAGCGTATAACCTGAACATGTAGTAAGACGCGTTGCTAAATAATAATAATAATAATAATAATAAATATTATTATAAAAAGATAATTTTTAATTTTTTTTTTCACAAATAATTATTTGTTTATAGTATTATACATAGAAAAAACCACTGTCATAAACTTTTTTTAACACTATTACTACATTTTTGAAAACATTCTAAAGTAGTTTAAAGTAAGGAGTGGTAATAATTAAAGTTAAGACTGCATCGTTGCTTCTCCTATCCCGTAGAAAAAGAAACGATTGCTTTTACTTAATTAAATAAGTTATACCTGATGAAGGAAAAGGAAGGAAAATGTATCAAAGAGATATATAAGTTTCACAAACAAGTTTATTCAAAGGTAAACAAAAAGATATAAAATTACATGTAAGTGACAAGATTTAAATTCAATAAATTAATGATAACTGTATTCCGTTATCTAGGTAGAAAAGATTAGGTAAAGTTGTCATGAGGACGGTGTGAAATATTGGTAGGGAAACTACTAATGAAACAGTGAATGTAAAATTATCTATGAAAGCAAGGATGGATAGATTAATTGGAAGGATTAAAAAAGTGAAGGTTAAGGAACTAATCTTCTCGACTCCGGCTCGAACGGATCATTATCTAAGCTGGAAGGTTGAGCAGGATAATTGAGGAAAAAGGATTTAAATGTTTTTAGATATATGCGTAATGTGTTCACATGAATTTGTTTGGATAGTAGTAATTGTTCATTAATGATTGATTTATTTTGGAATAAAGCTGCTTGGATCAAAAAAAATTCTGCTTTGTTTAATTTCATACCTTTATGATATATGTGAGGAGGTTTCATACAGTAAGCTATTGATTTGGGTTGATGGTTAGAGTTTTTTAAATGGTCTGCAAATTTTGATTGGGTCCTATTGTGTATGAAATCTAAAATGTTCTCTATATAACGAACCATAAAATTTCGGCCAGTCCGACCAATGTAGATACTATTGCATTCACAGGTTAAATTTACCTTACTTGTGAATGCATTAATCTTTGTACGGTTAGGGTTAGAGTTAAAACCGTACTTTCAACTTTGATATTATGCTTTCTTTTGGGGACACTTGGTCCCTGAGTTTTCATGTAATTTCTGTATATCCGTCTCAGGGATGTTTTTCAAGCCCTTTTGGTATCGACAGTTTGGTCGTTTGTAACAGATAGTGTCGTTAGCCGGCTTCACTTATTTTAGTATCATGTAGTTATAATCATCTTGTTATTTGTTGATAGATGATTTCATATTATTGGAATAGTTTAAAGTTTATCGTCTGTTACTTTGAGATAGGGCCGCAAGACGTCAAGATTCCTCTGTAGTCATTGCTTTAATAAATATACCTAATTTACGTTGCGTGTAGTTAGGCTTGAGACTGCCAGAAGGTGCAAAATACTATTTATTATTTTATTAATCCTTTGATTTGTCAGCTACCTCCAGATGAAAAGATGGGCCAGTAACGAGTTAATATTCCATCATTGAACTTTAAAAGCTTTAAATAGTTAATCTTTCAGCCACTTGGCGGTGTCATTATTGAATTAAAGTTTGACTTTTCGGTGAATGATTACAAATTATGTCCTGTTCAGATTTAGGAGGCCGATAATTTGATGAAGGCATATCATTTATTATTTCAACCAATTGAGAGCTGCCAATAAGAGCACTTAGATTGGTGTTATATATTTTACAGAGTGTATCCTCAATTAGTTATTCATATTAAAGATGTTTGATTTTGCCAGTGTATTAAATTATGACTGAGTTAAGAAAAATAGAGATAGTTAATATGGTCAATTTAGGATTTATTGTATCATGTGTTTTGAGATGCCATTTATGGATGAGAGTAGATTTTTTGTGAATATTATTTATTAGTTGTCTGATGTTGTGACTGATGCGAGGCAGGAAACTCGCCACTTTCAAGCTTACTTGTACACTACATCTCTCATATTATATCAAGTTGTTTTGGCTATAACTATTTCTATGGTTCATAAACGTTTGTATGCCTATTAAATCAGGTCCTTTCTTTGGAATGTTCTATTCAAATAAATTTCGAGCTTCGTGTGAACGCTAATGTCACCTAACGCTTTGAGCTGCCTCACTCGTCTCATCGAGTTGTTTATGTTATGTTATGTAAATAAAAAAACTCTTGTTACCTCCTTGACTATTATTTGTGAGTGGGGTTGGGGGTTTCAAAACTAAAGAGTAAACCTACATACTTATAAATAAGAATTCCAGCGAAAGAAATTATTATAATGTTTTCACAGATAATTAACGTATTAATTATGTATTAACTTCAACAATAAGTTTGTAGAAAGTACGGTGGTTATCTACTATACCCTTATATTGGCAAGAATCCCGATCTTGTAGGCTTTATTTCGTACCAAAATACTATTATATTTTATTATTTGTAAGATTAAACGGCTATTCAGAACAGAAGTAGAAATTCCCTTCTGAATGGTATTTTATCCTACCTAAATATTAATACAGGGTATGATTCTGGTACGAGATAAAGCCTTGCAAACTAGCTTCCTTCAAAAATCATAGTATAGGTTAACCTACATCAACTTATTTAAAGAAAAAACTTCTGATTTTTGAACTTTCTTATGCTCCTCAAAACCTTTTATTAACACATTTATTTCTTTGAACTTACACATTTATAAACCTGTTATTAACAAATTTATTTATTTGAACTCACACATTAATGCATCTCATATATTCAATAAATTTAAGAATTATGTCAAATGCCATATACCCGAAAGTTTCCTTCTCTCTTACACAATGATATATAGACAGCTTGAAAATTTCAGTCACAGATGTCCATGCAGTTAGATTAGAGATCAATGGAAAACATAAAAACATTATAAAAAGCCAATGAGGTGTGTGTGTGTGTGTGTGTGTGTGTGATAAGAGAATGTAGTCAATTAAAAGCCAATACACACATCAGACGGAAAATATATTGTTCATAGTTTAAATGCCTTGTGGCAGCCCAATCATAGGCCTACTTGCTATTAAAAAAAGTTATTTGTTTTAGCATCAATTACCTGCTTATTAAATTTTATTTAAAATGAAAGGGAAATCCTATATTTTAGATTTTGTTATTGAGAAGTAGGTCTTTCAGAATATTCATGACAATAATAAAAATAATTGAATAGTAGGCCTACACACACCCTCCATATAAATCAAGTTAATTTCATGTTCCAAAATATCCAGTTTATTAAGTTTTTTTTAGTGAACCCTTTATTAAGGAAAGTATTTTAAGAGACCTTATCTAGGATAGCAAAGAGCTTAGGCCGATTCATATTAATTAAAGACAAACCAGACCCATATCTACATAGCACTCCACAGAGGTTTGATAAAATTTAACTGTATTAAGCCAATAAAGTCATTAAAAAAGTTAAAAGTTTTTCCTTTGATAAACTCAAGTCACACAATAAAATTGTATAACTTTACAAAAATAATATTAACGTTCAGCCAATGAAAAGCAAGGATTAACTGAACACAATGATTGCTCTTGATGTACTTTGTGCTAAGTAAAATAGTTTGTAGCGTTTATTGCAATATTAAATTAACTATTGATATTAAAACCACTTACTTGTGCTCCATACCTAGTGTCACACCCACAGATCAATAATTGTCTCCATAAGTTTGAATGAGATTTCTTTCAGAGTGCTCTAATAACATTTTTAAACAAATTAAATTTTCATTTTTTAATGAAAATTAAGAGCTCTTAAAATAGGTACTTGTATTTTGTAATGTTTAATTTCTCTCTCTGGTTAGAGGTCGGCACCAAGTAAATAGCTACACTCCAGATGGACAGAGATTTAAATGACTGTTACATAAAAGATAATGGCTAAATCTGCACCTCTAAACCTTGATTCATTAATGTTTTATAATTAATTATGATTTATAATTAATGTCATGGTTACCATCACAGTAATTTAAAAATTAATCATAGAATTAATTATTACTAGAGACATGCAAAAGGTGAAGTTACTTTTAAGGAAAAAGTGGTGTTTTTTCCGCTCAAAATGCGATATTATATGATGAAAGCGATGCTATTATTTACATAAATATGAGTCAAATTAGTATTCATTAAAAAAACTAGTATTAAACTTCTACATTTTTCGTTCATATTGTGTATTTAATAAATATTTATTAACATATTTGGAGAAAAATCAAATATAAATAAGCAGAAAACATTTCATGTTTAGTAACATCAAACTCAATATCTCAATATCATTGCCTTAAGAGTATTACAAATATAGCAATATCGAAATAATGGATTATCAATTTACCTTTACACCAAACAATAACAACTGCGAAACATGTTGTCATAGAAGATTAAACTACTATCAAATGAGGAAAAGGGAATTAAAATAAAGAAGATATAATTTTGCCAAACATAACTCCCTGAAACAAGGTCCATACATACCGTATTTACCCGAATATAAGACGAGGCTTATTTTCAGTTTTCGACCTCGAAAAGTTGGGGGTCGTCTTATATTTGCGCATGAAGAAAAATGTTGGTATAAGGTCAACATTTTTTTGTTGTATCATACCGATATACGTTTATTTTACAAAGAAAAGGCATGTTCTTGTTTAAATTCTAACACAAACCAGCATTTTTTTTTAGTTTTAGCAGATATTCACATATTTAAATATTTTATGTCTGTTGTTTTCGGCAATTACGATGTATTGTGCTAAGGACGTCCATGTTGGCCACTTTCATAGATCAATAAATATAATAGAAACTTAAAATAAAATAGTTAAAATGATGGTAAAGCAACGAATAAATATAGAAAAAAATCTTATAGCAAAAAAAAAATAATTGTAAATTTTGTTTTTCACGCGGTTGTAGGCCTAAAAGATACCTGACACTTTCATGTGATTTACCGAAGGAATGCTGCATTGTCACCGGTTGATTTCTAACCACTCCCTATCGACTATTATCGTTCCACCATCTAAATCGCAGTTGATATCTTCGATCTATTCGTAAAAAGAGTCGACAATATGGCGTACCTAAACATTACAACTAACGCAATGTATAGTTTTAACACCAACGCAGAAAATAAAAGAAGTAACTAGTCATGACTATTCATGTACCATGCATTTTCATAACATTCCAAACACGCAAATACAATTACACCTTATCATTCAGGATATTTCACAAAGTGTCCGGAAAAATATATCGAATAGTTACTATCGATATATCGCTATGAAATACTACAGCAAACCCGATACAGCGATACTTTTTAACAACTTCACGACTTCACTAGTTGTTGATAAATTAGCATGGCGACGCTTGGCATATTATGAGTTGTGTGTTCTAAAACGTATTATTTCCAAGACTTTGAAATTTAGTTTATTTTATTGCAGAAAGATCAAAATAAGCTAAAGTCAATGGGTGACCACGTAGAAAAAACAGAAGACTATCTGAGTTCGAGTGAGGATGATGGAAATGAATCAAGTGATGACAAAACAATTGAAAGCGATGACGACGAAACAAGTAAAGGGGATGATGACTGACAAAGTTTTTTCGTTGTGTTTTAAATTCGTTTTATATTAAAACACAATATTTTATAATATAATAATAATAATAATAATAGATTTATTCATGTGATAATTATGTTACTCGGAATAAAATATGCATTGCAGCAATAAAAATTTAATCAATGTACAGTATATGAATAATATTGATGTGATAGTATTAATTAAATTTTTATTGTTAGTGACTAAATATTGACTACTCTAAGAATTAATAAAAAGATTTTCACCGAATTTAGTTCTCAAAATAGGTATCGTCTTATTTTCGAGTCGTCTTATATTCGGGTAAATACGGTATTATATATTAATGTCCTTGCTTGTATCTAGAAAGAAATCTTTTTAAAACTGAAAACAAAGAATTGATCTATCGAAATCAAAATTTAAGTATTGTAATGTATAAAAGTAGAAATTGTGATATTTAATGTTAACCTCAATACAATTGATTTTAATCTACCGTATTTACCTGAATCCAAGACGACCACGAATTTAAGACAGCCCTCAATTTTCAGAGGTTCTGGATAGAATTTTTAAAAGTGGTATTTATTTTATCATGAATGAAAAAATAATAATTATGGTAGAATTATTTTGTATTAACAAATTGTTTTTATTTACAAAATATAACACCCATGATTACTTCAAATATAATTAGGGTCGCAGAATTGCTAAGGAATTTATTTTTTTGTCACAAATATTGCTTTAACATAAGAAGGTTAACAATGAAAAAGTTTCATAAAAATAATGAGAAGTTAATTTTTACTATGACAAATGTATCTCAATATGGAAAACCTCTTTTCGCTTTATGAGGAAATTGAATTATATTTGGAAGAAGGTACAGGAAAGGTGGATAGAAACATATAAAAGGGATGAACACAATATGGCTTTTATAATGAAAAGAAGAACACAGTTCACACTTTGCACTGCTGCCACTGGACAAAGAGGTGATGGTTGCCTCTTAAAGAAAATCGATCATTACCGCCCAATCCCCCGACCTAGGTTTCAATCTATCGGAACTCATCGGGGAGGAGTGTGTGAAATGCGCAACGCAACTTCCTAAAAGAGGAACCAAAAAAACACAAAAGGGAGGAAAAGGAAAATGGTAGAGAATGAGAGGACATTTAGATAAGAACATGTAAAAGGAACAAATATCTATATAAGTGTCCTATCATTCTTTACCATTCTTCTTTGGCTTCCTCTTTTAGGATGTTGTGTCATGCGTTTCACACTCCTGCCTGATGAGTTCCGATAGAATGAAACTTAGATCGTGGATCAGGCGGTAACGATCCAATTTTCTTTGTCCAGTGACAGCAATGTAAAATGTGAATTGTTTCTTCTTTCCATTGTAAAAGCCATATTGTGCTTATTCCATTCATTTGTTTCTATCCACCTCTGCTATATACCTTCTTCCAAGTAATATAAACACACACCATATTTCACGTTGCACTACCAGCCAGTTTGTTTTTGGTTCTTATTTATACCAAACGTATACCCACATAATTAAAGTCGGTTTGTTGGTGTAATCATACTACTATTGAAGACCATGTAACACTATTAATCCTATAGTATGAACAAAGAGTATTTCACATCAGTCTGTAGAGCATCTTGCGCTGCATGCGGTGTTGAAGTTCTCCACGACGTATCATGGTGTGTATCACTTTGTAAATGGCTCGTTCAGGGTATTTCTGACAACAAAATACAATTGATTAAAATTGGCTAAGAAATTAGAAAATACAGTGCAATATTATTACATTTTTATTAAATTACAACCAAATCAACTTTTAACAAACAAAATTTGAATCCCTTGATATTTATATTATATTTGGAAGAAGGTATAGGAAAGGTGGATAGAAACATATAAAAGGGATGAACACAATATGGATTTACAATGAAAAGAAGAACACAGTTCACATTTTACATTGCTGCCACTGGACAAAGAGGTGATGGCTGCCTCTTAAAGAAAATCGATCGTCACCACCCAATCTCCCGACCTAGGTTTCATTCTTTCGGAACTCATCAGGGAGGAGTGTGAAACGCGCAACGCAACTTCCTAAAAAAGGAAACCAAAAAAACACAAAAGGGAGAAAATGGAAAATTATAAAGATTGATAACACATAGATAGGAACATGTTTTGAAATACTATAAACATGTCTTTTTCCTGTGTTTGTCCTTTATGTTATACCTATATATGTCCTATCATTTGTTATTTTCTTCCTCTCCTCCCTTTTTTTGGTTTCCTTTTTTAGGAAGTTGCGTTGCGCGTTTCACACTCCTCCCTGATGAGTTCCGAAAGAATGAAACCTAGGTCGGGGGATTGGGTGGTGACGATCGATTTTCTTTAAGAGGCAGCCATTACCTCTTTGTCCAATGGCAGCAGTGTAAAATGTGAACTGTGTTCTTCTTTTCATTAGAAAAGCCATATTATGTTCGTCCCTTTTATATGTTTCTATCCAACTTCCCTGTACCTTCTTACAAATATAATACAATTACCTCATAAAGCGAAAAGAGGTTTTCCCTGTAGAGATATAATCCCCTGATAATTGTAAGCCTTCATTGTCAAACATTTGTGGCCTTAAAATAACATGTGTTACCTAAATGTTTTTAAGGAAAACAAACACACAGTTTTTTGTTCAACTTTATTAGCGACCAAGAACCAAATTAATTTTATTTTTATAAATTAATTTGGAATTGAACTTTAGATAAATTATGGAAAGCTAACACATATACCTCGAGTGATAATAGGATTAAATTGTTTAAATCACTGACAAACACATTTTTAAAGACAAAATTTCACTAACAATGATTGTTTATTTTAAACAAAGATTATATCTTTAATTTTATTTATAGAATTCCTCTTATACTGTTTGATGCAAGTAAGATGTAACCCCCCAGAAAATAGTCACAATACCGTATGATTTGTTCAAATAAAAATGGGCAATATTTGGAAATAAGATTTTAATCTATGAAGTACAATAGTTGGTCTTTTAGAAAAGTGATATTTAACCTTTTTTTTTGTTGTGTACCCCCCTGATATAATTTGTCTCCGACTTTGTACCCCCAAAGCTGTTAGTGCATAATTCATTGTGTCTCTTCTAATGATAAAGGAACATCTCCGAAAATTCTAACAATGTGTGAGGTGTAATATAGTGCAATATAGTGCAATAGTTTGAGAAGAGAAGAAATGAAGGGAGATGTGTTTTTCTATCTAGGTCTAACCTAACTATCCTTTCAGGTCGGCTTCCTTCCCTATCAATTACTTTACATCATTGTACAGTGTTTCTACACTGTCTTGTTATAAATTTTCAAGCCATGAGGCACTAATTCATTTTACAAATATTATCTTTGTAATATTTAAAAGAAATAAACTATAGCTACAGTGTTAGGGATTAGTCAAGTTGCCAACAAATAATCGGCAAAATAGATGATCGGCCCAGCAGATTTTAACTGTAATAATATTAACACTATTGTCATTTTAATTTTTTTTAATTTGAAATATTTAAGTCATTTTAATTTTAAACACATGTTATTTTGATTTTAAAAACTGACCACAGCCAACCGACAGTGGAAAAAACAAACTTAATTTGGAAAATTTTGTGAGGTCAAAGATAACATACCTGTCTCAAGAAATCTTGAACAATAGTGTGTTCAGACACCTGGGAGCCAATGGCAAATCTTCGCTTCAATTGTTTTTCAATTCTAGTCAGCATTTCATGGTCTTCTTGTGAAGTGAATCCTTCCGCACCTACAAGTTAAACATTTACACTGTGATGTAATTATAACTGACTAAAGTAATAATTTATAGAGGAGACACTGAAAGGGGTCTGCAAGCAACAGGGTTGTATTTTCATTTGAGTTGATCTCGTGCGAGCTTTTCATGAAGCACCCGAATATTGATTAAGAACAGTTTTAAAAACCTTTCTGATAAGATTTGTTGTGCATCTGGAGTGTAGTTATTCACTTCCTACCAGAGAGAGAGAGATTGGGAGTAAAAAGTAAATTACTTAACAGTCTAAATGCTCAGCTTTGTGCACTGGAGATAGTTTGTACCATGCATTTCATAACTGTGGTTTTCTGATCCCCTCTCCAAGCTGATACAAGTGCAGTTCCTCTAAGTTACACTTCTTTCTTGAAATGAGTCATTAATAGCTTTTGTGTTGGATGTATTAAAATAAAATATCTAAAAGTTAGCTCTGACCTTCATTTGTTACAAGCTTATTATGGATTGAACAACATCCACAGTTTTTTTATTGGAGGGGACAGTTTTCATCACAAAACAAAATAATTTTTTAACCAAACTAAATATATTCTTGCTCCAGTAGATAGATATGAATTAATTTTCTACACACAGTAATCAGAACAGTTCTTACATATTTATGATGGACATTGTGGTGTTTGATCAGAAACTTCTAAAGGTAAAAAGTTATGTTCAAATTCTTCGATGCCCATGAAAAGTACAAAATAACTGTTGGGATCAATATAATACGAAGAAAATTAAACTAAATGTCTTTGGTGGAGCAACATTTGATTTATTTTGTCCAAAAATGATTTTTCCCATAAAATCTCCATACTTAGTTTCGTTAACTTGCATGCCATTTTAACGATTTGAAGGTCCTAATCCTAATCACAATATATTTATGGCTTCTGAACACAATTAAATCAACACTTTAGAGACCAACCTGCTAAGCTTCCGGACATTGCAGCATCCAAGGTCGACACTTGGAAAAGTCTTAAAGCTTCATTTACATGAACTTCTGTTGCAAAAGGGTGAAGTTGCATTTTAGCAAGAGATTCAGAAATCCTGATAACAGCTTCCAGTTGTCTGAAACCAGTAATAATGATCAGTTGTAATCTGAATGTTTGTTTCAACTTGTTTTATGTTTTGAAAGAAGTCTAACTAAGTTTGTCACCTCACAGTGATGGGGATGGAAAGTCTCTTTTCAGTCTCCAGTTCATGTTCTCGGGTCCCGCTCCGCATGAGGACATAGCGATTCTTCAGTTTCTCTCCAGCTGACTCTGACAAACGAGGACCACAATTTCTAGACATAAATTACACTGAGGTTAATTTTTTATTTAGAATATTTAGCTTAAACATCAATCAAACACAAAACAATGATAATCAATAATCTTGCAAGGAGTACAGACTATAATTCATTCACGACCTTAGTTTACTTGGATGACAGCTCAAAAAGCTACTAGAAATAGTCCCCGATACATCCCTACGCCGACAGCTGAATATCACTTTGGACCACTGTAATGAAAACATATGGTAATATATGAATGTGATAGTTAACCACAGTAATTTTGGCCAGTAATATTTATATATTTATTTGAGGTTGGGCAAAAAGATTGTTTATCGTATTATTCCACTTTAAAAAAATATTATTCACAACACTTTCACAAAAGGTTCAACAAAAATAGCTTCGGCAACCGACGAATTTAAACCATGTGATTGAACATGACAGGAACAAGTTTTTTACAATGATGCACCCATGAAGTGGATAAAAATATTTTATTCAGTTAAATATTTTGAAATATGATAAAATAAATATAAAATAATTTATTTTATATAAAAAAAAAGACAAGTATTTTCTCTTTTTCAAATAAATATAATGCCTGTATTAAAAGGTATTGATTTATGCACTATATTACACATAGTCAATAACGTTCCAAAACGAAGAATAAGTACTTTTAATTATGTTTAAAATATTGTTTCGTATTGGGTAAAAATAAATTATTAAAAGTAATGAAATAGTATGAGAAAACTTAAGTTTATATTATTTTAAATGTAAAATATACCAGGTGATTCAAAAACTTAACATCTATAACAAAACAGTAATCTTTTACAAGTGTTGGCAACACAAAACATAAACTTTGATTTTTGAACTGTCATACAAGTAAAAACCTATCATAAAACTCTATATGTTCCAGCTGTTAGTGTTCTAAGAATAAAAAAAGAGCATATTTAATTTTGATTTAATTTTTAATTTAATTTAAACATCTTTAATGCTAGTTTCACCCAACAAAATCACTTTGGTATAAATTTTCCTTTCTTGTACAGGGGGAGTGTATCAACAAAGACAAAACATGTTCTATTTACCTGGGTTACTGATCTTACAAGCTTCTTACTTTCCACTTGTGATTATTTCTACAAATTCTCGAAAGGCATGTATCAAATGAAAGATAATTAATATCAATGGGCTATATTGTCACGTAGATGATTAAAGCAAATGATAAAAGAACCAGTATGCGAGACAAGAAGAGAAAAATACATTATTAGCAAGGTAGATTTCAGAGTAAACACTGTGCATATTCTGATTAGCTTCATTATTATTTTTTTTTGTGTGTTTACTGCAAGAAGACCTAAATTAAAGATTCCCCCACCTAACTAATACAAAGTACGAGCAATACTTACAGGCGACAAAACTGAATGTACTTTTTGATAACGGCCAATGAAAGTTCCCCATCTGCCGAAGTTTCTTCCACTGCTTGTCCTGAATTCATGTGTATATTCATAACATGTTTCGCCAATGTCTGGATTTGGTTAAAAGCACATCAATAAATTAAACAATTTAAATTATTAAAATAATATGTGGATAGTTAGATGATATAAGTATTTTGAGGTTATAAATGTTATAGAAACATTTACTATTATGTAAAGCCAAACACTTAATATATATATATATATATATATATATATAAATAAGAATCTTCACTAACAAAAATGTATAAGTCTAAATGTATTTCTAAAACAACGTTGTTTATAAGTATCAGTTTTAAATGTGTTTATATATTAACTTAAAAACCAAGCTGGACCCTTTCAAATTATATTATAATGATTATAATATGTAATTATACATCCTTCATTTAACTAGGGTTGGATGGAAATCTATTCCAGTGTTAAAATCTATTGTAATTGATACAAGTATCTAGAAATAAAAAGGTGTAATAATGTAACTTAGAAATATAAGAATAGAATAGGCATGTGTAACCTATCAAAACTTTCTCTTGACTAACACATTTTTTTTATCCCACCTCTAAGCTAAATTTTCCTTGTTTAACTTTTAATAAATTTAAATAAATGAAGGAGAATGAATCATCTGCTTCCTTCCTCTCTTCCTTGTCTAGTACATGAGTGAGTAATACCCTTCTCTCAACATGTTGGGTTATGTTTTGTAGCATGAAGTTTGGTGGTCTGGGGTGGTGTAGAACCTATCAAAGAGGGTTGTGTTTTGTAGCATGAAGTTTGGTGGTCTGGGGTGGTAAGAAGAACCTATCAAAGAGGGATGTGTTTTGTAGCATGAAGTTTGGTGGTCTGGGGTAGTAAGAAGAACCTATCAAAGAGGGTTGTGTTTTGTAGCATGAAGTTTGGTGGTCTGGGGTGGTAAGAAGAACCTATCAAAGAGGGTATTGTGCAGAAGATGTCAAGGTAAACAATTGAGTAGGCTGGTTTTGTTGATGAAAGGAAGAGCTATAGGGTTAGATCAAAGAATATATATAAAGGTATATGTAGGGAGTTTAGAACACATACTAAAGTGCATCTCAAAAATCATTAATACTCTAATTTTTCTCTCTTGTATGAGACCAACAGCTACTCCCTGGATGGACAGGGAATAAAGGGGTTAATTATTGTTTTTAAGTATTGTTAAATCTTCGCATCCAGACATATTTTCGATAGTGTGTTGTTTTTTTAACTTTCATTAGAATTATTAAATTGAATTATAATTAATTTTTCAGGTACTAATCAAAGTATATTGAAAATCTAATCTTACAATTTTTGACTTAAATTTTTTTAAATTATTTAAAAGTAAGAAATTTTAGATTTTAAAACTTTTTTTAAAATGAGTCATATTTCACTAAAATATGTAAACACATATTTTTTTTTATTTACATAATTAAGTTTTAAAATCGTATGTTTATTCAACCCAAGCACAATTCAGTTCAATACTTGGAAGCTTCACAAGAAACTCGCTAAAGATCGATTTGAATCAAAACACATGAGCTTGCAGCCCCCTATATTAAATTATAGTTGGAGCCACCTTTTAATATCTATTAAATTATTTTGATATATATATATATATATTGTTTTCAATGTGTGGAGTCAATAAGAGAGTGTAGTTGAATTTTACACCCATTATTGTTTCAACCCTGTGGCCTGGGTCACTTTTTTATTAAAGCCATGTATTTTCCACTACCGGCTTGCTAGGACTGTTGTAGCTTCATACGCTTTATAATCTAACTAAAGTCTGTGACAGGCCCAACATCTAGTCCCCCGGCTGTTAATTCATCACTGTGAAAGTGTAAACCACATTTCAACAATGATACATTTTTCGGCCATGTTGGAAATCAAACCCAGGACTCTTAGCTCAGTAGAGAGAAACGCTATTGACTGAGCTAAGGTGTCGGAGAGTGTAGTTGAATACCGAGTACAATTAAATGTCCTATAAATTGTCTTTGGTTTAAAAGTTCACTCAGCTTTTGGTAAAAGGGTTGACCTTAATAAATTACTTAGAACCAAAACTATTTTAATGATGTATCCTAAGAATGTTACCATGTGAAAATAAGTCATATTGAACCAAAAGCTTTTTGAAACTATCACCTAAATCACGACTAAAAATTGATAAATAAAATAAACAATAATATTATGTTAATAAAAATCTTTCCCACAAATGTGTCACTTTATCTTAGACAGCTTAACATAATTTTCCACCCACTAGTTGTGTGGCAAAAATATCTCCAGCTCTTATTTCTGATGCATCTACTTCTACCGATTTAAAGAGTGTAAATGATACATATATATGACATGTCATCAGATGGCCCTTGCTCAACATTCTTCATGAGAAACTTCAAGACACAGTGGTACAAACACATGGTACCAAGTGTGCTGATTGGCAATCATCACTTGACATAGCAATTAACTCATAAAGCGAAAAGAGTTTGGTTTGAAAGGGAGTCTAATAGGTCAATGTGAAAGAAGTGTGTTGCGTTGGTTTGGGCATGTTGAGAGGATGAATGTGAATTGAGTGATGAAGCAAATATATGAAGGTAGAGTGTGTGGATCAAAAGGAAGGCCATGTAAGACATGGTTAAATATTGTAGATAAATATGTGGAAAAAAAACCTTCAGAGTTTTAAGAATAAAAAAGCACGTATGACTCGGTGTATTGATGTTGAAGTGAAGGGAGTATGTAAGGAGAAGGAAGTCTTGCCTACCCTGTAAGGGAACGGCGTTATTAGGAATGTATGTTTTAGTATTTTAGTTCAAAATTCAACATTTAAATAATCAATCAATATTTATTTTATCAACTTTTTTTAATGGCCATTAACATTCTGAATGAAGAATATGGTACTCTGTTTACCCGCAAAGGTAAGCTGTCTAACCTCGTCATATCTTATAAGTAGAGATAGGGTAAATTCGCTTTTGCGAAAAACGTGAAAAGAAAAATAAAAGGGTCAAAAATAGGGTATTTATAAGTTTTCTTTGCGTTTTATGGCATTTGAAAGTGTTTAAAGTGATTTCTATTTCGCAAATTAACGCAAAAAACGTAATTTTGAGAGTATTTTAGCTAAATTATTCTATTTAGCGAAATAGACGCGAATTCCCTGAAAATGCTGAGAATTTCTATAAAACGATTTTTTTACCTATTTTGCTACAAAATGCTAAATTATGCCACAAAACGCTAAATTTCCAATAATTAATGCTAAAAAAACTGAAAATTTATGCTATTTTACCCTATCTCTACTTATAAGCCATACTAAGTGGAATAATGCAAGGTAAGCTTGCTACCCTACAGGTTAAACAAAGGTTGCATGTTTTAATTACTATCTATTTACAATAACTCTTTATTTACCTTATCTTTAGCCTCGTCATGTTCATCTTTAACAATAAAAATCATGTCAAATCTGGACAAAATGGTGGGCATAAAGTCTATGTTATCCTCGCCCTTTGTCTCATCCCAACGACCAAAAATTGAGTTGGCAGCAGCAAGTACAGAGCAGCGAGAGTTCAGGGTTGTCGTGATTCCAGCCTTGAAAACCAAACAATAATTAGTAAATAAACTCAAGGATATATTCTATTGTAACAATATTAGTGCTCAGCTGTGTTGACCGCTACACCTGCAACTTTTATTGTCCTTGCTCTTCTCTTGTTCCATCCTTGTCCAACAGTTAGCTAGTTGATCCTGACTATCAAGGGACTTTGGGCTATAGTGGGGCAAAGGGGAGCTTTCTTGGAAGAGTCTGGGGTCACTTTCTTTGAACCAAGTACTATATTCTAGACTATTGTGACCCCTAGGCCTATATATACACAGTCGGCGATAGACAGAAGGTCCTCAGTCCAAGTTGAGGTTAGCTGAGTGAGTGGACCGGCGCTAGCATGGGAGTGGGCAACGTGATTCAATGGTCGAGCCAGCGTGTCCAGTGAGTGGGTCGGAGCTAGCATGAGTGGGCAACGTGATCAATGGTCGAGCCAGCGTGTCCAGAGTGAACTGGCACTAGCATGGACGTGGGCAATGTGATCAATGGTCGGGCCAGCATGTCCAGTGAGTGGGTCAGCGCTAGCATGGGCATGGGCAACATGATCAATGGTTGGGCCAGCATTGAAAATTTAATTCCTTCAACCAAAGAACATTGGTAAAGAAGTAATGTAGCTGATCTGGTTTATATAAGTCATATTGTGACCAAAGGCAAATATATTAAATTTAAAAAATGAGAAATTTATCTTTGATTTTTCTGTTCAAGCACAATACTACTTAAATGTGATTTGATTTTTTTTACCATTTTTAGTCAAAATATTTATCGACTTTATACCAAAATAAAACTTTTTATTCAACAAAATTTAATCTTTTATTTATCATAAATCAGGGTTTCTATTTATAGGGGTTTTATTTTAAAAATTTGATATTTAAAAATGTTGACTTTTTAAAAACATTTAGGCACAAATCGTAAAAATGAAATAGTCACCAGTTTTTTTAAAATCTAGCCAAGGCACAAAACATTTGAGTTTTTCAGCCTTTTGGTAAAGGGAGCTTAAATATTTTGAGTTAGATTTTGTTTCAGTATGTTGGTCAACATTTATTCTATTGTGAGAACAATAATTTAGTGCGTGTATTAAATTCGGAAGTGTAACATAGCGGATCATGTCGAGAAAAAAGCGTGTTTTAGCCAGGGAATTAGACGAAGTTATGATGCCAATTTTAAATTAGTGGTGATAAACTACGCAGAAACTACGAGTAATAGGGAAGCGGGAAGAAAATACAAAATGATGAGAATTGATGAGAAGAACATACGTCACTGGATTTTAGAAAAAAAAACACAACTCAAGAACGCCATCTCAACACGAAAAGCCTTTCGAGGACCCAAGCATGGCCGTAATCCCAAAATTGATGTGCGTGTTCTTTCTTTTGTAAAGGAAAAGAGATGTGATGGATATTCAATAAGTCGTGACTTAATCAGATTGAAGGCACAAGAAATTGCAAGAGAGCTACAAGTGCCACAAAGTGAATTCAAGGCAAGCCTTGGGTGGTGCCAAAGATTCAAGCGCAGAAGTGATCTGTCACTAAGACATAAGAACTTCTTTAGCACAAAAGTTGCATAATTAACTATGCAGAGAAGTTGGTGAAATATCAACGGCATGTAATTGGCCTCCGTAGACAGGTGTCCACGGATTTAAGAAGTGCTGCCTATCCAATAAGATGGATGGCACAGATGATGATATTTTGTGGGAAGACCATGCAGAAGAGACAAATGCGAGTGAAGAAAGTGACACTGATAAGAGCAGTTCCTCTCAAAGTGTCTCATTGTTAGCCTATTTTTTTCAGTGATCACATTTTTAATATAAATAACTTACCATGGTGTCTACTCAACTTGACCAATGAAATTCCAGACTTTTTCCCTGATCATTTCTTAAAATTCCCGACTAAAAAGTATGTCACAGCCTTCTTATTCCTCTTCCCCCCCTTCCTCATTTTTCTATTAATCTTTTTTATGAATAATAATAAGTTTAAAAATTTAAATAAATATATTTTTTAATTTTGTATTAACATTCAAATATCCAAATCTATTATTTATGCTTTTAGTGAGGAATTCTCCATCCAGATATCATATTCTTGAAATTGAAAAATTTCACCAGGACACAGGCTCGATTCCCATGTTCAGGTGTCATTTTTCAATTTTCAGAATATTGTATTACCATTGTTTACTAGGAATTATAAAATATATTACACAGCTACAAACAAAAAACTACAGTTTGAATAACATTGTTATTTACTGTTTTAATAATTATTATATTTCATATTTTGAGTAAAACCACATTTTCCCAGATTTTTATTGTAATTTACCAAATTCCCGGCTTATTCCCGATCACTTCAAATTCCCAGCTAATTGTTTTCCCTGATTTTCCCGGATGGTAGACACCCTGCTTACCTTTTTTATCCAAGCAATTTAATTTTGAGTATGAATGACTTACTTTTTTATCTCCAAGTGACATCAATATAAGTGTAAATAGTGTGGGTTTTTATCTTTGAAAGTGATTTTATATATTTAAGTAACCTAATTTTAAGTGTAGGCACCTACTGGTAAATAATTTTTCTTTTCAAATGATTTAATAAACACTGCTCATATTTAAGTGGGAATATTGTTTTTTCTCTGAGAGTGGTTGAAAATTTAGGGTGCGGCCTATTTTTAGGCCAATACAGTAATTCTTTGGCCACTAATTTATTTATAGAAAAAAAAACAAGTTACACTGTCTATTTGGAGGTAAAATATTTCCCCTCCTTTCTATTTTAAGAAGAGACGAGTGAAAGGGAAAAAAAGAGAGTATTACCAAAGAAAAAGTCATATGAAAGAGAAGTGAAACAAGATGAACTCACCTTTGCAATAGATATGGTCTGTTGTTCCATAGCCTCGTGAATGGCTACACGATCATCTTCTCTCATCTTATCAAACTCGTCAATACATACAACCCCACCGTCGGCCAGCACCATCGCTCCGCCCTCCATCACAAAATTGCGCTGTAAGATTCACAGAAAAATTATATTTGGATAGATAAACATATATGCTTAAGAATGTGACCAAATTGACCTCGACTCACTTGAATGTTCTTTTATCACTACCCTCCTCGTCAAGAGGATGAAAGAAAGTGTTTAGTGTCTAAGAAACCTCGACCTCATCGCTAGCAAACCACGATCAAGTACGCCTGTTCTCACTCCCACACCTTTTCCCTGGCTAATAACAAGAGTAGAAAAGATAAAGCTCTGCCAGGGAACATATACACTAACAAATAGCTCCTCCAATAACTCAGTGGCTTTCTGTTCCTACTAATTCAGTCAAATGATTAGCACAAATAGTTTGTGGGCCTAAGACCACTCTTCAGATCAATCGAATATACCATAATTACCCAATGATCATATTGGTCCAGCCATACCCTAAGATAGTGTTTGTTGTTGAAAGTTGGTGCAAATGGTTTATAGTAGGTTAAAAATTATAAGAATTTTTTTTTTGTAAAATAAATTGGTTCATGTAAAAATATTGATACAAATGATAAAGTGAGTGAGTTAACATACAATATGTGACGTACTGAAACTTGCCGGAACAATTTTATTCAGACATTCCATCCATTGCAGGAATTCCCAAGGAATAAAGGGATGTCAAATTACAGATGACTTAGATCAATATAGCTCAACCTTCTAGCTATGTTTATATTAATAGCAAAAATCATAGTAAATTAATTTTGACATTGCAGATGTTAACATGATTTTATATCAGTGCTTTCAAAGAACTTTTATACTTAAATTTTTTTACGCTAACTCAAACTTGTGTTTGTAGTAGAGATGGGCCACTCGAATCCTTGAATCCACCAAATCCTGACAAGTATTCGAGATTCGAGGATTCAGTGTTTTACTGTCTTGTCTTTATAGTTCTTCTTTCTTCATCCATCATTCTAATTTGTTCTTTCTTTATATTCGTGTTTCTTACCTGGCTATATAACACCTTTTTAGTTTTTATCTCCTTCCACATCCCTTTCCAAGATTTCTGTCCATTTTTGCTAAGTAAAAGTTTGTAAAAACACGTCTTACCATATTTCGGTGTTCCTACATATCTTACATCTATCTGGGAATGGAAATTCTCTAATATCATGTAAGATGTTGGACTTTCATACTAGTTTTCAGAAACGCACTGTGTATAAAAGTATGGAGCTGTGCGTGTAAATACTTATCAAGAATAACAATAACCTCGCTCTCACCGTGGCAGGATCTCTGGTGACGGATGCAGTAAGGCCAGCAGCCGATGAGCCCTTGCCTGATGTATAAATTCCTATTGGAGACACTCGTTGAACAAACTTAAGGAGTTGTGACTTAGCTGTCCCTGGGTCACCCAGCAGGAGCACATTGATGTCTCCTCGACGAGTCAGGCCATCAGGCATGAGCTTACGAGAACCTGTAGAGAATATAGTCCTAAATTAAACACTTTCCCCTGATATATGATTCCTCTTCTCAAAATAATTATGTCAAGGGTTAGCTACAGTTTCATTTAAAAACTAACCGGTTCTTTCAGAGTTTTTTTTTCACCAGGGCAATAAACAACTAAACCAATAAATACATTGTTTCCATGTCAATCTATCCTGCTAGTAGAAAGCAAGAAAATGAGACACCAAAATGTATTATTATGGAAATGAAAGGTCTATAAATTTTGAAGAGGTTACTAAAAATATGTTAAATTACATAGTTTGAAGGTTATTCTATATATATATAAAACAAAATTACCACTAAGCAGTTTTAGAACTCAAAAACTAATTACATTCCAAACTTTGAAAAAAAATTTTGTTTTGAATATTTAATTTTAAATATCAAACATCCTTCAAGGATTTAATTATTCAAAGTATGTATCATCCCTGATAATTATATGACAGACTTAACAACCAAACCCCAGACCATTAATTTACCATTTAATATAAGGAAAAAAAAAATGGTAAAAGTTAAACACTTATATTTTGTAATGTTTTCTAATATTCAATATTTGAGATTCTTGAGTAAAAATTAAAAAGATTTAAGAAAAAAGTTCAACCTATCTCTATTAAATAGATTAATTTCTCACCTCCAAAGAGAAGGCAGGCAATAGCTTTTTTTAAATCCTCCGCACCAAATATACTTGGCGCAATGGACCGGGCTATACGATCGTATAGATTTGGGCTGGCTGCTAGACGCCGGAATGTCTCTTCTTCGCTGGTGGTAATTACGTGGGAGGAACTAAAGCCAGAGCCTTTTGTATCTACATGGATTCCCACAACTCGTAGATACGGCGCCCTTACACCCACAATGGGTCTTTCCTTGCCATCACCCTGAAATATATAGAATAAAATATTGTCTCTTAAAAGGGGTAGGCTCGGTGCCTATTCTTTGGGTATGTATTTGGGAAAAGGTACAGAAAAGGTGGATGGAAAACATTAAAAGGTAACAAACACAATATACCTTTTACAACGAAAAGGAGAACACAGTTCACACTTTACAATGCTGCCACTGGAAGAAAATCAACCGTTAACGCCAAATACCCTGACCTATGTTTCATTCCATAAGAACTCATCAGGTAGGAATGTGCTTTAAAATGAGATTGTTTTAAAACTTCAAATTAAGATATGATGTTTGGATCAAGTGAAAATAAAACACAATAAGACAGCATACGCCTAGTAGCATATCAATGGTTCAGGTCCTAGAATCTCAACATGAGGGTATTTCCATATGAGATCAGCCAGGTGAATCTTTAATGACACCCACCACCTCATATTTTCATGAAACATTTTTTACTTGTTACTACCTCCAAGCTATTAATCCATGAGACCATTGTACCATGTTCTGGAATAGTAACACGAGGGTATACTGTTTTGTTTGCAGTACTAGATTTAGAATGGACTTTGGTGATGTCAGCTCCAGACCAAGCTAGTGTAGTTGTGGCGCAGTTTGGAAGGTCTGAGGTTTGCGCCCAGACATTTGACTTAGGAGAATCGTACCGACTAGACGTGCTAGCTGAGCGCCCACCTTGAGCCGAGAGTTTGAAAAGACGACCTTTTGTTGGCCGTGCGAGATGGAACACAAAGTTGATGTTTTGTATAACACAACACAATAAATAAGCCTAGAAAGCACCGAGTGATTATTTGTGATTTTCCTTGGCTATCCTTACATCTGGTCAACTTTGAAGTGTATTGCCAGACTGTGGTGGTTCATCAAGCCCTTCTCCTTTTTGATAAAAGCCATGATGTCAAAATGTAAAAACGTTATGAGTTTCAATGTGTGTAGAAGTTTTTCTACCATAAGAGCCAGCAGAAAGGAAATTTTTTTCACATTTTTTCCTTGTTCCATGACTAGACTTTCTTCATTCAATTTTTACTTAATTAATTTATCTTTCCTTATTTTTATAATGTTCCATTATTGTAGTCTTAGCCATTGGGTTTCTTCAGTGTTAAACAATCCTTAGAATAGAAAACGAGACTCTTATTTTAAAATCCTTAAAGTATTTATATCCGTGGATGTTTTAATTTATATTTAAATGTAGAATGATTGAAGCTCCCAAATCACACAAGTTTAACATTCATAAGGTTGAGCTATAATTACTGCACGTTTGATTATACCATCAAAGGATGAACATACTCTTAGAGCTGGACCAATCAGCTCTCTTGCCGATTGGGTTAACGCGGATTATTTGGTTTATTTTCAATACAAAAGATACATTTTTGAATGTATAAATCATACACCATTTTTTGTTTATTAAATTCTAAGTGAAAATTATAATAAAAATAAAAATTAATCATAGTAAAGAAATAAAATATGCTGTGGAAATATTTGAAAAAAGGGGGTGGGGGAAATACAAGGAAGATAGCTAAGTGTTATAGAAACTAATTTACATTTCTACATTTTACATGTTTACTTGAGAAAACAGCAACGATGAGCAATTACTTTAATTCATAAGCAACAATCAAGATTGTGAATATGTTAAATCATTATTATTATTATTATTAGCACCGCGTCTTACTACCCATTCGGGTTATACGCACTTTACGCTAATGTGTAATGGTAGGGTGATTGTGAGATGAAATGGAGGACCTACAGTTTAACGTGGGATCCGAACCACACATTCACAAGCTGTGATTAATACACGTCTTGTCAGAGGTGAAGGAAGGGTTTGGCAATCAAATAAATCTGTGCCGGGACCGAGGATTGTACCCCAGACCTCCAGCATAGAAGTACGACACCTTACCCCTGGACTACCAGGTCACCAATCGTTAAATCATTAATAAAAGGAAGAGAATGCACATTTATGAATGTTAATACTACAAACAAATTATTGATACCTCACATAAAATATTACCCCTAATACAATATTAAATATTAGTACTAATTTCATCAGTATATTGTAGTGCCAAAAGAATTAATGGCAAACCAAAGGGGATGTAGAATATCACACTTTTCTCCTAAAAGCATATTATCACATTGACCCAAACTTCTAAAATAAGGAATTTCCTGTACTAAATATGTGAGTCTACAAAATGACAAGCTTACATTTATTTTAAACTTTAATGTTAGTTTTAATTCTATAAATTACAAACTATTAAAATATCTTTTACCTTTGAAGGTTTTGACACTTTCTTTATTGAATAAATGCCCAGAATTATAACTCGATTTCCAGGCACAACTCGTTCACACAGATATCTGGAAAAAAAAAATGTATAAAAGTGTGAAAACTAATTAATAGCCTTTTAGAAATGTCTACTTTGAGAGCTGATAAACCCAGTCATAAAGGAAAGTTACAGAAAACTAGACCTAAGGCAACATTGTGTCCTATTAGGGGATTTTTTTTATAGTTATTAATTTTTAAGTTTGAATTAATTAAGTGATTTAAGCAATTTAATTCCTGGATGTGTTTGAGCTATTTTATTTTGAAAGCAGAGTTTTGTAAGGTAAATTTGTGGTGGCCAATTTTATGAGGTTGAATTTATAGACCATGTACCAGCACTTGTGTGGAGAGAGAGTGGAAAACCAAAAAGACAAAATAATTAGAGCGTTTACAAGTTAAAACAAAATAAATTAGTAAAGAGAAGATTTTGGGATTGCCAAAAAGAGAGGAGCGTTTGAGGGAGTGGCAAAAATACATGAGATTGAGGGAGTGGCAAAAATAGATGAGATTGAGGGAGTGGCAAAAATAGATGAGATAATGAGGGAATGCCAAAAATAGATGAGATAATGAGGGAATGCCAAAAATAGATGAGATAATGAGGGAATGCCAAAAATAGAGAAGAGATTATGGGAGTGCCAAAAATAAAAGAGAGATTGTGGGAGTGACCAAAACAGAGGAGATTGTGAGAGCGCCAATAATATCTAGGAGAGATAGCAGGAGTGATAAAAATAGTAGATGAGCTCATAATTTATCCAGCGCAACGTGAATACACCAAGTTACCTGTCACAATAGAGCTGAAGGTGTCGAGGAAGTTCTCCTTGGGGAATAAAATCTGGCAGCTCCTGCAGCTTCAGAACTTGGAAATCCACACAATTACATTTATCCGGGATAATGAAGAATGGATCCAAGGGACATTTCGGGCGACCTGCTTGCTCCCTTTCAGAGAACACCAAGACAACAATATATTAAACACAGGTTAAAAACATAGACAGCAAATGGCTCGGTAAATTGTGAAAATAACATGTTTTTTAACTAAGTCATTTAATTTCTAAGGTCCTAAATCACGATAAATAATAAATACAAAGAATTTGCTTTTTATTTATTGATTCTTTATAATTCAATTGTTTTCAAGCCATTATATTTGTCAGCTGATTGTCAGATCTAATCAAGTAGTTTTAGCCAATTTACTCATAAATCAGATGGTAGTATTTAATAGTTTCAGACAATGTGCACTTACTGGTTGGTTACATTTTATTAACTAGTTTCAAGTGTCATCAAATGGTTAGATTTAATCAAATAATCACAAACAAATGGTTATATTTAATTCAATAGTTTTTTCCATTGGAGACAGTACTTACGTTGTACACTTCCTAGGTAAGACATAGCCCTCTAACCCAGGCTTGACAGGTAAATTTGGGATGATGTTACGACATGAACGACATTGAATAGCAATCTGTGTTGCTTTGGCTCTTATTCCTGATGCTGCCACAATAATTCCCGGGACCTTCACCAGCCGTGACACAACATCAGACTGGAATTGTATACAGTTCAATTATGTATTGAGTCTGTTAGACAAAATAAAATATAAACAATATTTTGATAGCTAAAAATGTGCACCATTTTAACTCATAAGTGCACTAGCACTTGGTTCCACAGCTATGTGCTCGACTCACTCTGTTCCAGGGGGTCTACTACACTAAGGTTGGCTTTTGCGACAGAATGGATCCTCAATATAAATACAGGTGAATTCATAGGCTTGTTTCATAAAAAATAGTCAAAAATTTACAAGTTACGTGTGAATATTTTACAATAATAAATATAAAATGTTCCATAAGGAAAATATTGCACTGACCCAAAAATAGGACATACTTTCTTCTCAAAAATATTATCTATAAAACCCTAGTGCGGCCAATAATCACACTCTTAATTAAAATATAACAAATGTTGTACCTTTGAGGACTGCATGTAATTTTATCTTGTTTGGCAAAGTAGTTTTTAAACTTCACAATATATTGCTATTTAGTGTTTTTAGTGCCTTTTTAAAAATAGATGGACCTTGACTCTAATAAGAGTTTAACTTGAAGCAAAAACAGTTGATAAAATGATATAGTCAAACCTCCTATAGCTGTCACTACTATTCTTCACACATGGTTCTAGAGTATTTCTGTTGCGGTCTGTTTGTTGGTTACTTGAATAAATACTTTCATTATTTACTATTTTGCTATAAAAATAAGACCAATAATTTTCAACTTTATTTTACATAATATATCATGAAAAAACAATAGACAAAATTGATTGTATCTAGGGCTGAAGAAAAGGCATAAAGCCTTTTAATAACCTGCTTACTTCTCTTTTGAAGTCAAAATGAAATTGCTGTCTTAATAAATAACACATTGTAAATCATGATTAAGAAAGTATCTCTCAGCAATAATTCAGACTTAGATATAACAAAAATAATATATCTTATTAATAAGCGATGTAAATAAAATGAACATTAGGAAAGCTTTTTTTAGATCCATTACTGTTTCCATTTTTTTTATTCAAGCCATATATTTTCCATTAACTTAGACTAGGACAGGCACAGCATCCAGGTAAGGGTAAACCCACATTTCACCAATGATAAATGTTTCAGTCATGCCGGGAATCAAACCCGGGACTCTTAGCTCAACAGACAGACACACTACCAACTAAGCTAAGGTGTCGGATATTAGGAAAGCTTAAAAATTCATTCTCAGATATAAATTTTTTTCCCCTGTCAAAGTGGTTAGAATTTTAAGGTGCAGCCTATATTCGGGTTAGTACAATAATTGTATATTTTAGTGCACTTCTAAAAAATAATTACAAGTCAGCTGTTTTATTTACAAGTGACATATTAATACAACCAATTTAGTCTCCATTGAACATAATTACATCCTAAATTAGAGTTATTAAATTATGGACTGAGGTACTTATTTTTTCAGACTCAACATTACTGTGAGCCACTGAACTAAGGTGGTTTATTATTTATTCCTACAGTACTTGTTATAGTGTCTTATTGTAAATGAACTTATTCGAGATTGTGAGATTGTTTGTACTTGGCCGGCTCCTAACCTAAAGAGTCACCTGTTCACACCCTCATTAAAAGTCTAACCATAATATGCATGTTACTTAAAATATTTCCACATGTGATTTATTATGTACAAACATATTTATTTAATAACCCATTAAAATTATATTTGTAAAGTATTTTACCAATTTGCTGAGAATAGTATAAAATACTTCTTGATTTACAAGTAGCTTTATGAAACCAAACCATAAATGTACTTGTAAAAAACACATGTAAATTGTTAAGTTTCACTTGTAATTTACAAGTGTAGCTTTATGAAACATAATTATCTTATTTATTACAATTTACAAGTGAATTCTCTTTTAAATTGTAGACTTTTAGCTTCATGAAACAGACCCCTGGTGTATTTCTTTAAAATTATCTTTTATTTTGTATTCTTGAGATCATGATAGCCAATGCGGTCACAAGAACCACTTTTAAAAAAGCATTTAAATAAGAAAGCATCTCCTGAAATTTTCTGATTCAGTAGATAATATTTCATGAAGTAACTGAATGGAGTGACCAACCTTCAGATCACGAAGTGAAGCGGGATTGGCTTCTGAGCTCAATAATATTTGTATATCTTCAACAGATTCCTCCCCTTCTGGTCTGGGTGCAGTAACTTCATCAGCTACTTCTTTTGCTGCCTCTTCAAACTAAAAAATGTATATAATTTTTAGAATGCATATTATATTGGTATTATAAATTGTTTATTACTTATCGAGTTAAAAAAAAATTCTGGCCAGAGATGACCTCACTAGTCTAAAAATAATATCCATTCCTATACTTAACTAACACAATATTTTTTATAACATTACGCTTCCTCAAGAGAATGTTGGTATAAGCACATTTAAAAATCGAATACTACAAAACTTTAGAAAGGCTTTTATATTAAATGTTGGTTGGAATGTCTCGCATACAGGTCTAACCACCCAACAGAAATACACTTTCAAAATAAATAACCACATAAAGCTTTACATCAAAAAGGTGTACATCCATGTAAAAGGAAAGTGAAATAATATAAGGCTATAATTCAAACTGTATAAACACTACAAAGAGGAAACTGTGCCATTGGAATGTCAAGATCTAGCAGGCTGCAGTTTACACCAATATTTTAAACTGGGGTTTAAACTTGCTCAGTTACTGGCGAGTCATCACTGTTAATCTCCGTGGCAGACAGCCTTGTACTTTGTGTTGATACTGCAATAAAGTTTGGGGGTTGGCTGCTAGTGTAGTCAAAATTAACACTTTATTATATTTCTTCCTTAAACAGGTAGAGGAGGGAGTTAGGCTAAGCGCATGCATACGATTTTTGTCACGACTAAAAAAGTTTAGTCATAGACCCGCGCATACCATCGATAGTCAAGGCGCAGATATTTTTAAAAACTAACATTTGGAAAACTATTTCAAGAAAATAAGTTCAACATGGTTATGAAAAAAGATTGCCTAACGATGAAGATAGGAAAATAATGCCTTTCTATGGAGTAGCCGATGAAGCTTTTGGACCAATAGATAATATTTTGCTGCCCTTTGCGAGAAAAAATTAATCATACAGCAAACAAAATATTTAACTAGAGACATACAAGAGCCCGCCGAATGGTAAAATGCACATTTGGCATATTGGTCAACAAATTGCGTATATTCCATAAGACACTTGACGTTAATGTAGACTTTTGTGTATCTATTATAAAAACATGTTGCATTTTATATAATTATGTACGCACATAGGATGGGATTAAATTCTCAGATACACTTTATGAGTGTCCATTCGAAAATGTTACATGTGAAAATGATCATCTCATATCACAGGGGAAATAAATGTTCACCAGTATTTGTCATCTTATTTTGTTTCTTCGCAAGGTTCCGTTTCATGGCAATATGACAAGATATGAAATTATTTAGGGATACAGTATAGGCCTTTGTATGATATAAATTTATATTTTAATAATATTTATTTATTTATGTTGGGCTTGAAAAATATTTATGCACATAAAAATGATAATAATAAAGAGATATAACTTCAATTTTTCTTTTACTTTCTGAATTTAGTTCTGCCCAACCAGAAACCACTTCAGCGCAAACTTCCTCCCATTATTTTTTTTTTTTTTACTTTAATGTCGGAATACTCCTCCATAGCTTTTAAATAAGTTTTCAGTTTCATCTGTAAATTACTCCTGCCATAACGCTGAAAATTGGTCGTGACCTTTTCGTGTGACTATCAGACATCGACTGAACAGTGGACCCACGACTTTTTAATCACAAGTATGCGCACGCCAACACAAGCCCGTGGATATAGCACTGTCTAACGATAGTTGTTCAACTGCTTAATCTTAAAACCTCATCGACTGACTTTTGACTTTTTTGTCTTGTTACAATCATATCGCTAGTATGCTCACTCCCATATGATCCTGTAGTGTTTTGATGAACGACTAAACAGTCAAACAATTAAAAATCGTATGTATGCTCTTACCCTTAGGCTACGGCCAGGCTTGCGACCTGGTCGCCGTGACCAGGTCGCGGGGAATGCTTTTTGTTGTTACCGGCCACGCTTGCGACCTGGTCGCGGCGGTTTATGACCAGATGTTATCATGGCACCAAGGCGTGAAGATGTGTTACTAGCCATAGTAGTATCTAGTTATATGAAGAAGAAATGTACATCTAAAAAATACGGTGTCCACCCCATTAATATGCAGAGACGTACTTAAGGACAGTTTCACACCTTATTTAATGAACTCAGAAAGGCTGAAAATAGATTTTTTCAGTATTTTAGAATGAGTTTCATTCTTCATTTGACGAACTTTGCTCATATGTCAGAGAGGGCATTTACTTCATTTATAAATAGCTCGGTATCAAACATTGCTAAGTACTGTACTCTACCGAGTGTCAAACTTCAGACGGGCGGGAAACACTGGACGGCTTGCAAGAAAGTTAAAATTTAAGCTTATCTGCTTAACAGTTATTTTTTACCCTTTAGGTACCGGCCATTTGGGACGGTTATTGACTGAGAGTGTCATTCGTCGGCTCTACTTATTTTAATATGTTGTATGATTAATATCATCTTGTTATTTATTGGGAGATTATTTAATATTGTTGGTAATGTTTAAAGTTTATTGTTTGTTAGTTAAAGATGGGGCCGCAAGTCGGCGAGATTGTATTGTAGACTTTGCTTTAATAATTAAATGTTTGAGCCAGCCGCTTGGTTTATCAAAATTAAAGTTTGATGTTTTGGTGGATGATTTCAAATATAGTCCTGTTCAGTTGGGAGGACGATAATTTAATGGAGCCATATTGTTATTATTTCAACTAATTTAGAGTTGCCGATAAGGGCAATTTGATAATTATTTTGTATTTATTAGATTATATCCTTGATTAGTTATTAATGCCTAGGATCTTTGATTTAACTGTAAATGACAACTATAGCAGGGCTAAGGATATCAAACAGAGGTTGTTATGAAGGTCAATTTAAAATATATTGTATCATGTGTTCTGAGCCGCCATTTATGGGCAAGAGTAGGTGTCTTGCAAGTATCAAATGTTGATTGTCTGTAGTTATGACTAGTGCGAGACAGTCCTGCCAACTTGTCACGTTGGAACTTACCTTTCATTACTTCTCTCATATTGTAGAATGCCGTTTTTGACTTTAATTACCTTCAATGGTTCATAAAACCTCTATGTGACAAGTTAAGCATGTTCATGTCAAACTAATTTTGAGCGCCTAATGCTTTAAGCTGTCTCACTCGTCTCATCGAGTTGTATCTGTTGTATTTGTAATATGACAAATAAATATAATTCAGGCCTATTTAGAATTATTCTTATATAGTATGTGTTGATTATTTTTAAATTTTAATTCGCTTATCCTAAATAAAATCAACAAAAGGATGAATATTAAATAAAAGATTTTAAAAATTAAATTTGAAAACTCTTAAAATTGTGTTACCACAGGTATATGTTCGGTTGGTTGCTTGTACAATTTGTCTGCTAGCGCCTCATCAAAACTAGCGAGATCTTCTATATTTACTTCTAGCCAATACTGAGCTAAGTTATAGTGACGTTTCAATTCATCTCTGAAAACAAAACAAAACTTCTGAATTAGTCAAATGTAAGAAAGTTAAATAAAACATAGCTCTGCATTTAAAAATACACAACAAAAGCTACTAAATGAACTATTTTTCTCTTACAATATCAGCATCTCATTAGGAGTGTCAAGACTTCAAACCATTTGGAATTAAACATATAATCCTGCAGATACTTACTTGGAGATCCCAACTTATCAGTATTCAATGTTTTAAAAAAAACGCGGTTATTTCTAAATATTATAGCTCAGAAAATAGGTGTTTAAAACAGTGGCCTTGGAGAGAGTTTTGGGAAAGTTTTGGAAATTGGTGGGATTAATAGGTCTTGAGGTGCTGTTTTCGAGGTCTCATTTATATAACACAACAAATGCAAGAAAGATAAGAAAAATACAGAAATTGACCAACAAACTTTACACTTTGTACCTTCTATTATCATTATAGACATTTAAGAAATGAGATGGGGGTGGTCTAAAAACAACAAAAATTATAAGCTTGGAATGTTTGCGTTCGGTTTCGAAAGTAATAATGCCATCACCTTAGAACTTAATTTGGTTGTATGAAAAGTGGGGTAACCTACCTGATATACCTGGATGGCGCAGGTGTATAGAATAGGTGAGAGCGGAACTTACCTTTGAAAAATCTTTTGTGTCGTGTTTACCATTTATTAATACTCCACCCAGGGATTATGACACAATTTTTCCAGTTCTTTTATCTGTTCCTGAAAAGTACATTAAAGAGGATATCCACCTCACAGAGGTGGTGTTAGCGACTTGACGGGAAGTTAGCGGCCACAAGGCTTTTTCAAGACAAAAGGGTCAGACCCTTGAAAAATAATCCTCTACTCATATTCATAATCTTTAAGGATAATCAGGTAAATATGTATGTAAACTCAATTTAAAAAAACAACAACTGAATGAGCACTTTACTTATTAAAAAACACAAAAGAAGCCATTGTGGTATTCAAATATAGTATACAAGTGTGTGTGCCGTGTTGCAATAAATATGACCACGATCTTGTCTAACATCGTGTACAAGAAGTTGTGTTTTGTGTACAACAGGTAGTAGGTACTCACTTTGTTTCCTTGTGTTTAACTTTCCAACCATACCACCACTTACAAGGAGAGATAGTTTCCTGTGGTATTCTCAGAGATGAAGTAGCCCTACTGAGCTCTTCAAATGCAAGGGTGCAGAATATGTTTGAATGCATAAACAAGGTTCAGAGGAAATTATGCAGTCCTGGGGAAATTTGGGGAGGAATAAGACAAACCAATGTGAAGACGTTCTACATTATGGTTCTGAAATGGATTGTTTCATCGTACAAAAAACAGTGGCAGATGACTCTCGGTACTGACACTATCAGTAAGTGTCTGCTTCCCATTCAATTCAACTATAAAATCCTTAATCCCAATGGCCACCATAAAAAGTTAAACACTATTTTATTTTGTACAATGTAGTTTTTGATGAAATCTCATAATTAGGCTAAATTAAAGTGAAACTATAACTCTCTTAGGCCTATATTCTTTTTTTTATCCTTGTATTTAAAGATAAGTTTATAATTCATTCATGATCTAAGTTTACTTGGATGACAGCTCAAAATGTTACTAGAAATAGTCCCTAATATATCACTACGCCAACAGCTGACTATCATTTTAGATAACTGTAATGAAAACAGATGGTAATATATGAATGTGGAAGTTAACCAAAGTAATTTAGGTCAATATTATTTATATATTTATTTGAGGTCGGACACAAAGCTTATTTATCATTTCATCCCACTTAAAAAAATTACTATTCACAACACTTTCACAAAAGGTCTAACGAAAATAGCTTCAAAATGGCGACCGAAGAATTTAAACCATGTGATTGAAGACGACGGAAACAAATCTTTTACAAATACAATAAAATAATTTATCATACATAAAAAAAGACAAGTATTTTCTCTTTTTCAAGTAAATACGATGCCTGTATTAAAAGGTATTGATGTATGCACTATATTACACATAGTCAATAACGTTCCAAAAGGAAGAATAAGTACTTTTAATTATGTTTAAAATATTGTTTCCAGTTGGATGAAAAGAAATTATTAAAAGTAATGAAATAGTATGAGAAAACTTAAGTTTACATTATTTTAAATGTAAAATATAACAGGTGATTCAAAAACTTAACATCTATAACAAAACAGTAATCTTTTACAAGTGTTGGCAACTCAAAACATAAACATTTGATTTTTGAACTGTCGTCCAGGTAAAAACCTATCATGAACAAACTATAGGTACTAAGTGTGATACCTGGAACATATTTATTAACACATACTTGGGCCTATCATTTCCTGAGCTGATCTGGTTTCTACACTTAAGAAAATGGATGGACAAGATAAAGTTATACAGAAGAACTTGCTTAGTGGATTTAGGGCTACTGATTTGGTACCCTTTGATTCAGATAAAGTAATTTCCAAAGTTCCTGGCAACGAAATAGTAAATGATAGTTTGAGAGAATATTTAAAGAGTACAGGGTACGGGGATGAGAAAGTAAACCAAAAGAAAAGGAGGAAGATGGCGGCTGTTCCTAGAAAGAGTACAGCTGCTCGCAGAAATGAAGACAGTGACAGTGATACCAATGTACATTCTATCATCCAACAACTCTGAACCAGAAAATAATTTATTGAATGCAGTTGAGGAGGTACAAGTAGAATTTCTGCAGCCCACTCTTGAACATATCAATACCGGAAATTGTGCACTTGTTAAAGTTTTGTCTGGGAAATGCAGCTCTGTAGATTTTCATTATGTGGCCTTAATTCAAGATAAAATTGGTGACAAAGAATTTAAAGTGATGAGAATTAAATCTAGTGACAAAACAAAAACAGTTTTTAAATGTGTGTAAAAAGATGTCTTCAATGTTAAAATCGGTGATATTTTAGCAATTTTACCTTAGCCGGTCGTGGAAAAATCTGGGAACCAGTTTCGCTATCGCTATCGTTTTGAAGGAGAAGTTAATGTAATAGAATGTTAGTTACTGCTGCATGGTAAATATTACATTCATAGTATGGTAACAGTATTGTTTTTAAAATACATTTAAGTTACATTAACTTAACTAAATTTATTCAATAAATGTATTTTGCACTAGACATTGATGATACAAATTATGAATTAAAAATGTGCTACCACTTTATTGTAAGAAATGTAGTTAAATATAAACAGTAAATTTTAAATAGTATTGTATCTTAACAAAATAAAACTTCTCTATGTGTGAAACTCTCTAGTGATCAAAGTCACTCCAAAGGTTAGTTGAATTAAAATTGCTGTTTATTTAAAACCAACGAATGGATTTCAAAATAGGGTGAGATTGGCTCTTTTGGTCTTAGTTCCTTTAGTTTTTAAGCAATACCAAGTGGCGTGTCAAAGTGATCCCATCCTATGGAGTGATTTTGATATACCATTTATTTAGTTTTTCTGGCCTGCTTGTCAAACTTTTGATAAAATCGATATTGGATATTTGTATGCTTACGTGACACAATTAATAATCCACTTTTATTTATTTTTATTTCAACTTTGTCTCCAAAATAACTACACTAATGTAAAAAAAATTTTATCATAGGTAATTACTAAACATACTTTTATAAAACGTTCGGGATATTTCTGAAATATGTCAGTCCGTAAAATTAGTGTATAATTTTGTATTTGTTTCCATAGCAACAGATCCTTTGGATGCCATTGGTGCTTTTATTTCGATGCACGCACAGGCTTACTTTGGTGTGATTGGTAGTCCTTAGCCGTCTGTATTGATTAGTCCTAAAAAAGTTTTTGAGTCAACTTCCCCGGAGTGGATAGTGCAATCTATTAGTATGGAGGCGATCTCTTACGGAATACTAAGCAATTTACAGATACGGAGTCTGTTGATAAGCCTATAGACAGTTAATGTTAACCAACTTCTACAGAGTACAACCTTACGGATAAGGACTCTGTGGCCAAAGCAATCTGATACTGTGGCATGATTTCTTACGGACCATGGACTACCGACCGCGGAGTCTGTGTAGAGGTCTTTCTTTAGTGGTTGTAGAATTATGAAAACCAAACATTCCCTTAACATATTATATTTGTTATATAAACTTGAAAGTCAAAATCAGGTATGGTTATTATATAAATTTCAACCTAACATAAAAATTAGCCACAGCCCAATTCCACTCTACCTGTATTTGTAGTTGAAATTTCCTTCATGGAATTTTTTGAGAAAATCCTTAAATTTCTTCTTAACTCCTTGCAAACTAATATGAATATCACTTTGTTGATCATCTGCTCCAAAATTGTCTGAAAAAAATACACCAGGATCATCAAATCCTTCCATTTCTTAGTTTGATTTGTATTGACTAAACTTCACGGACTTGTTTAATCGATTGGAGCCAAACACAAATTATTATAATTTTCTAAATATCGCCATTTGTTTCTGAGTGATAATAAAAATTGGCGCGAAAGAGAAGTTTCAAGAGCAAAGATCATCTAAACGCGTATTGAGGAACATCAAGATCATAAAGGTAGTTTTACATAGAGGCAACCAAAGGCAATTTCGCCGCATGCAGGTCGCAGCACTGTAGCATGCAGCTTGCAATGCCAATCTGGTGGTTGTTCTAGGCCACAGGCCCTACCATCACAGATGGGTTCATTTGTGTAGTCGCATGCTGCACATAGAAGGTGCAGCAATAATAACGAGTGTTTAATCTAACTTAAAATATCAGGCTTTACTAAAAAATGCCAAAATAATTTGGTGGTTGCTAATCCATGGTGGTAACCACAGATTACAATACTCTAGTCTAGTGTTGATCTGCTGACCACCGCGGTAAGTTGGGATACCGGGAAAACAAAATCACTCGTAGAAAAATACTGTGAAGAACATATCTTATGGGATTTGCAGGACCCGAATTATTAAGACAATCGAAATAAAGTCAAGATATGTGAAGAATTGACTTTTAAATTTTATTTCTGGGCAAATGTAGTCAAATACAAAGCGAAAAATTTGAGCTCAACTTTTCACAAATAAAGAAAGAATACGTCCGTCTCAGCTGTAAGGATGTGTGGGTGCACTACATACCCCTTTGCTTTATTTTGTACTGACATCTATAAACAAAATTACTCCAAATTTGAAGTAATCTTACGCACTAGGTGTAAATGGGTTGGCAGCATGCTGCGTGCGAACCAGTGTGGCAACTAGATTGCCACTAGTTTCCTCAGTGTAGAGCCACCTTAAGACTTAAAATCATATTATTATAAAACAGAAAAAAAACTCACTCGACATCTTGGGTCTGAGTTTTTAAATAAACGATAGTAAAAATGTATTGTAATTGTTTTGTTACTATTTCATATTATTGTAAAAAGGCTAACATGAATGTATTGCGTAATAGCGCAGAGAGGTTAGACTAACCTATAAGATTAATAATCAATAGCTTTGAACTTTAATCAAAATAATTATGTTTGTCAAAAAGCAAATCTTTAGCAACTTATTTTTCGTCTGAATTTTGTCTAGTTCATTTTATAATTTTCAATTAACTTTTAACTATTCAATAGAAATTATTTGCAAAGAAACAATATAAACATACGGTACTATTTTTAAAGTCTTATTATTTCTTATTGAAACACTCCTTACTTAAAATGTAAGATTTTAGAATGTTTTCTAATTACTGTAGATAATAAAACACAGTAGAAACTAAATATGCGGTGGGAAAGAAACCGGTGGGAGAACATTCTCAACTACCTTCCCCCCGCAGCTACGCTCCCGGCTGACGCCAGTGAAAAGAGTTTGTGGGGTGGTGAAAGTGGAGGAGGGATTCAGCAAATGGCCATTAAATTTCCACGGCCCTCAACCTAGCTTCAAAAAAGTCCTCACAGATGGCAGCAGTGTCCAGGCTCAGAAGAGAAAAGTTAGCCCATTCCTTGCCACTTATTCAATCTGACTTCTGACAATATGGCAATCGCAAACGTCCCTTACAATAACGTTAATAGTGTTTATTAAACTGCACTAAATGAAATCTCCTTATAAACGTGTACCATCACTGGAATTGAATTACAAAGCCTTAAAAATATTATATAATGTTTTGGATAGCTATTGCATACAATATTATTTCGTGATAAACCACAAAGGTATAGTTGTTTATTATTTTATATTTTAAAAAAAGCTTATTCATTCTATTTTAATGATGATTTTTTGCCTCTTCAGACATAATCTAACTTGAAGTACCAGACTTTACTAAAAAATGCCAATTATTTTCATAATTTGGTGGTTGCTAATCCATGGTGTTAACCACAGATTACAATACTCTAGTCTAGTGTTGATCTGGTGCTGACCACCATTTTAACAACCATTTTCAGAGATTAAAGTTATCACTAGATGTAAAAAAATCATATTGAATCATTTCGATGATTAATTAGATAAATTAACTCTATTTGAGTGCAAATATTAATTCCAGTATCCTCTTGCGGGGTTTTTATACATCAGGTAAGTAGATATCAAATTCAAAATTTCAACTCAGTGCCTTATGGATTGCATCGAGGCCTAATATTGATTAAATTTAAACATTTAATTTGAGTCTTTGCATTCCTGAACAGTCACAAAAGTTCCCAATTTTTTGGAAGATTTAAGGGGTAATCTTGCTCTCAGATTTACAAGTCAATGGCCTCTTAAATCCTTATCCATGGTTACTAAAACTTTGTTTACAATGTACTTGGGTGTTAACTTAAATGAACACTAGACCTTTCCTAATAACGCTGATGATGCTTTATAAAAGGATAATTATTTCGAAACCTTTTACAAATAATTATTACTGTTGGGGTTAATTTTTGGCTGATTAGATAATATATGTTTAGGCTAGCTCTTATAGTCGCTAAAAAAAAAGGTCCTATACTTGCTTATTATGAATTGTTCAACAACTAACAATCTCAACCACTTGTAACCATTTGTTTTCTAATGTGGTTAGGCCTGCCACTCAAGGCTCACACTATGAGATCAAGTATGCTCATACTGGATGTTAGAAGCGTCTTTCTTTTGCAACATAGTTTTTAGATGCACCCATTTTCCAGAAATTCGGCAGGAAAGGACCAATCCAAATAGTAATAAGCATTTGATTTTTAAAAAAATCCAGGCGAAGATCACTCTAAATACCTTCCAGAGGAATTCATTTCCAAAAACTAGCTGCACAAGAGGGCCATTCTAAGTAGCTTCTAGAGGTATCAAATTTTCAAAAAATTTCAGAGGCAATACCACTTTAGTAATCTTCTATAATCGACATCTAATTTTCCAAAAAATGTCCAGGCAAAGACCATTCTAAACAGCTTCTAGGGACATTCAAATTTCAAAAAGTTTATAAAGGAAGACCATTCAAAATATATTCTTTAAAAGGCTTATGAGGAGACTCTTAAGTAGCTTTTAGAGAAGTTAAATTTTGAAAAAAAATCAGATGATGGCCACATCAAATATTTTATAATTTCCTATTTTCAAACTTTTGCCAAGGAAGGGTCACCTCAGGTTGTAGGCTACCTTTGGTTTGAGGGTCAAAACCCCTCAACCACCCAACCCCCTCTGTGGACAAATTAGGTTCGACCAGCACTGAAGTTGAGGGAGGGTCCTGGGCTCTACCCCGGCACCAGGCCCGGTTTGAACATCTGGAGGGCTCGAACACGAGGTACGGTACATTGGGTCAAGTACGGTACATTGGGTCAAGTACGGTACAAGTGCGTTGGTGATGGGCTCCATTTAAAACATTGTTTACTTACCTGTTTCACAATATTAAGTAGCCATTAATCTAATCTTAATTTTGCCACAAGTCATGTAGGCTGACAATCTGACATAGGCCTAAGAAAACCATTGGCTTGTGAACCAGACTTAAATTTAATTTAAAAGAAAATATTTTACTATTTATATTGTTGGCATCATGCAGCACAATCGTTGCAACCTTCTTTTCTCTTAGGTAATTAACGTGCACTTTCTGAACCGACTGATAATATCAGCACTTGACTTATAAACTAACTAAAATCTAGGACAGGAACAACATCCAGCCCCCTGGCTGTTAATTGATCACTGTGAAAGGGGAATCCCACATTTCATCAATGTTACATTTTTTGGTAATGCCAGGAATCGAGCCTGAAGTGGCACTATCCACCTTGGAGTCATTTATTTAAAAAAAAAAGAAGAAGATTCATTTCCTGCAAATAGAGCTTGTTATATTCCTTCACACCAGGGGTTTCAAACTAAAAATAGTCGAAGGTCCAGATTCACAAACTCAAGGCGTGCTATGGGCCACAGTCTATAGAAAAATGTTTGTGTAAATATTTTATATACTTTAGTTTTGCAGCACGTTATTCTACTCGTCTGGTTTATGCACATTTAAATCATGCCACTAGTTAAAGGAGGAGGGAGATATAATTAATAGGAAATGTAGTCACATTCTAGCTAATAATCAGACCATAAGAAGCTGATGTTTTATCTTTGTGCCGATCAATGTAACTCTATGCTATGTATTTAAAATCATAAAGTGTATATATATTTTAAATATTAATAAACCTATATTTTTCCAGATGTTTATGTGGGTTAGTTAAATACTCGAAGCATTATTTATTGAAGAATGTACCGTAAATATAAATTCCCACACTCAAATTATTTAGAGTGAATAAAAAACCTAAAAGTTTTGAAATTTTTGTATTTTTTTTTTTTGTCATTCAAAATTATGTATACACTAAAATTAATCGAAAACTTTTTGTGTAAATATATGACTGCATGCCAGAAAGTAATAGTAGCCTACTATAAAAGTATTGCATATAAGCATGGTTGGTCAAAATATGTTTCGCAGGTCATATCTGGCCCACGGGCTATGCTTGTGAACCCTGCCCTACATAAATATATCTCAGGCTAGGTCTACTGTCAATAGACCAATACAAACATTTATTTCAAATTTTGTATTATTAATATGGTGTTAGAAAAGTCCCTCCACAGCAGCTCCCTGCACCGCATTATACCCACTTTACTGGAGTGGGTAGCCACTATGAAGGGACTATTCTAATGCACTATACTACTACTAACTACTACTAACAAAAATAAACTCAAGCAACACTATTTCTTTACAAACTCTCAATAGACACGGTTTGTTTCATTTACAGAATGAAGATTGTCTTGAAAAATGGGGATGGAGAAAGCACTACGATTGAGGTGAACCCACAAGATACCTTTTGCGATCTTAAAACTCGGATAAAGAATGAAGCTGGGATTGAGCTGGATTTAGAGCAACTCAAAGTCAATGGAAGAAAAATAACAGATGACCAATTTGTTTCAGAATATTTCTTTAATGGTGTGTAGATTTTCATCATAACGCTGCTTGGTAGTAGACTAGACTGCTGATGACAGAGAAATCGAGGTTTGAATCTCAGTTGGTGTACTGAGGGTGGTTTTTTCAAAATGTATTTATATTCATTTTATCTTTAGTAAGGAGAAATTGATTGAGAATATTTTGGTAGAGTAGAAAACCATTTTGAAAAAAAACATTTTGCAAGGAACGAGCTATATGAGAATACTTCCCAAGTTGAAAGTAGTTTAATGGAGAAATGGGAGTTAAGATATTAGAAATATAAAGGAATTAATATTTCAGTAATCAACGTATAATCAAAACTACTCCTTAAGATATGTAAAGTTACATTTATAAGTAAAAAATTAGAAGGTAGATAAATTGAAAAGTTAAGTTTTAAAGAATATTTAGGATCAGTCACATTTAATAATTAAGAAAAAGAAAAATACAGGACTCCTATGAAAAACAAAAATTAACCTTATGAAAAAAGTATTAAATCAGAGGTAGTAACATAATGACTAGATGAAACATTACAGTTAATATATATTGTGTTTTAAAATTATTGACACATTTGTATTTCACTAAAATCAATATTCATAAAGAATTGGTTAATTTCATATAAACATGTTAAAATAAACATTAAAGTTAAAATGGCATCATAAAAGTTTGTGGATAGACATATTAGAATGAAGGAGTGAGATTATAATGCAAAGTGGTAAAATGTGGTAGACCACTGTAGAAGTTATATAATGCTAATTTCTATAAAAAAGAAATTTTAACCCGACATTGGCTTTTTTAAGATTTAAGTATATGAAGTTTGAAATATATTTGGGAGAAAAAATTAATGACGATGATATTAGGTTTAAATAGTGCTCATAGGTCGTTCCTTAGCTGGGTTGGTTAATTCGCCTTGGGGCGAAGGAATGTTTAGGAGAAGAATTAACCAACATTATGTATTTCAAAGTATCTGATGAATTATATCCAATCCGTCCGTACGCTGCCATGCATATCACTCAAACATACCTCACTTTACTTGCCAAGTTTTCTGGGCATCTTCAACAAAACTAAAACTCCATATAATTTGTCCTTTGAACAGAATCACAGGCCCTTTTAAAACCCATGTATAATTGATTTACTGCCATGTTGTATTAGGTACCACTTTCTTATATTGGCCAAATATTAAAAATCTGATCTGTAGTTGATATATTTCATCGAAATCCACAGTGATGATCCTCAATGATTTATTCTGATTATGGTGTCAATTTCATTAAAATCATGTTGGATAAAACTTTGCTGCATTTTGGTATTAGTGTGTACAACATTGTTTAAGAATAATATTTTTTTATTTTAGATGAAGAAAGTAGCGCGCCTGATGAGTTTGAAACTGAACGAAGCATTGAAGTCACTTCTTTCTACTGCGCTGTCCCAGGATGCAACAGTACACAGGCGTCTTGTCCAGACAAAACCTTCTTCAAGTTCCCGATCTCTGACGACAAGTTAGTTGTAAAATGCATTTAAAATTCTCAGTTTATATTTGATACATAGAAATTAAATTACAAATTGAAACAAGTTTTGTGGCCATTTTTAAATTCAATTGATTTTTGTAGACGTTTAAATAAATTAAAAATAAGTTTAAAGGGGGGGTTTTTATCCCCGGATAGAAGTCACTTTGAGTTAAGGTGAAGTAAAAATCAATATCATTTTGATATGGGATTGAAATTATTGCAAATTAAGGTCAGATCATAAAATTTGATCCCTATTTGTTCACAACTTTTTTGTCTCTTTAAAATATCCTAGAAACTGCTGTGATGGTATTAAAAATAAAATACAAGTTAGTTTTAGTTATTGGATTTTTTTTTTATTCTCAACCATGACAGCCCAGGTATGAGGAACCTACAGTCCTACAGCCTTTTAGCATATTATGTTAATTATGTATCTTTATAAATTATACATTCTCTAACTCAAATTGTATTCTACTATGTAATAAAATGAAGTATTTTAGTAATTATTGAGCTGTATAGTTTGTAGAACTTTATTCTTGAGTGATTTTATATTAAATTGTATAATCCTTCTTACATGTTGATAAACATTTTTAAGCATGCTTGTACAGTAGTTATCTACAGTTGAATTTAAAAATTAACCAAGATTTGTGGAGAATAAATAAACTCGAGAAAAAGATGAAAAAAAGTCTATCAATTATTTTATGATATATACTATTTTTTATGAATATATAATAAACATATAAAAAATTGAAATTTGTCATCGTTGAATAAAAAGAAAAAAAATTGAATAAAAATCTGTTTGCTCCTAAATGGGTTTCTTAAAATACATTAAGCTATATTTAGGTAAAGTTTTTCTCTATTATTTTGGTGAAATTTACTTTACATGAAGTGTGCAGCCCTATGAGTAATCCGTAAAGGGTCATCTGGCCTCCCAGTGTCAAAAGGTTTAATGTAAAATATTTCCTTTGCTGTAGATGCCGTCATTGGCTATCGATATGCAAGCGCCATGACTTGATAAGAAAGCCAAGTCCATATGTGAACTATCATTACACTATTTGCTCCGACCACTTCATCGGAGATCATTTTCTGGATGCTACAAGGCGAGAACTAAAGCACAGCGCTGTCCCTACAATATTCAACAAAAATCTCCTGGAAGGTGACAGTTCACTTTTTTCGGAAGTAAATGACGACTTAGCTAATCAAGGTAAACTTTATAGTATTTCATTATTATGTATAAAATATTATTTTTTCACTACAAAGTTGCCTGCCTTTTACTAAAAGATGTTCCAATGGTTAACTAAAACCAAGGAGTTGTAACTGAACCATTAGATGTTAAAGTCAACCTCGGTGAAGTACTCACCTCAGGACCTGATGTTCTCGGGGCAACTGTGCTTGCTGCATTGCTGGTCACACGGTCTTAACGATTTACTGGATCGCCGGTGATAGGGAAAACGGGGTTTGAATCCCAGTTGCGTGTACTGAGGGTGGTTATCCTAAATTATTTCTCACTTTTCCATAATTCAAATGCAGGTACATCTCCTGTCAAACTATACCTTTCTCACCCATATTTGTGTAGCGTAATTAATATATGTGTGTAATCTGAACAGGTACTAAGACGGGGTGGAAAACAAATATCACACGTGTAAGGGTGTTTGTTGGCTATCCCTCCTACTCTAAACCATCTTTATATTTATTTAGGGTTAACTTAACATCTATATTTGTGTAAATGTCACTAATATTATTGTGGTTTTACAGACTCGTGTAATATTCTGATAAAAAAGGAGAGTAGCGGGGATAACGAGTGTTCGGACTCCAATGTGGTGGAGGACGAAGACGAGTGCTATGTCTCGGAGCAAGAGTATGACTCAGGAGACACAGAGAGTGGGGATGAAGGGGGAGGGGAACATCCGGGTGAGCTGTGTCGGCTCTGCGCCAGGAACTCTGCGGAGATGTTGTACATCTACAGTACCAGTGGCAAAGATCAACTCATAGCCGAGAAAATCAACACTACCTTACCCGTGTCGGTAAATACTCGTTACAGACCTATTGCTAAAAGTAGGGATGGGTCATATACCTTGAATATTTAAATATACGCAAGATTTTGAAGGGGTATGAAACATTCTAACTGATATTATTGTTGATTTCATCCTTGTTAATTTTCTCATTTTATTATTTTATGATTAGCTGGAGTTTTGTATATAATTGTTAAGTCATGGTGCAGTTATTTATTTTACATACTTTTTATTCTTGTCAAACACATAACAAATTTCACGAACTGTTATAAAATATAATACTTAGTTTAAAGTTTGATATTTCAGTGAGTGATCACAATACACCTAAATAAATAAAAAGTTGGTTTGACCCATCTCTAGATTTACTAAGAAAAATTAATCTTCTGGTTGTTAAGTTTGTCCTAAAATTATGTTAGGTAAACCACTATCGAGATCGAGTATTTATTTAAAGCTTGAGCTTGAATATTTATTTAAAAATAAGCTCAAGCTGAAATACATGTACTCTACTCCCAGAACTCTAGTAAATAAAATTTTTTAAAAATGTCCAAAATCTGATTTTTCCAATTCTCAATTTTTGAAAATATTTCAAGAATTATAAGATTCAAAAAATCCCAAATATAAAGATAATATCACAGTAGCATTTAATTAAAATGTAATATATGTTTCAGGTGAGGTTGTCTGACCATCTCCCCAAGCAGCTCTGCGCAGATTGTGTCAATAAACTGAACACATGTCATGAGTTCGCAGAGTCTTGTTTATTGGCCGAAGAAAAACTAACCCGTTTAGATAGAAGAAGATTGTTTAGGTCTGTTTCAGGCTATTTTACTTTATATAGCAGTAGCCATTTAAAAAAATAAAATACATGGGCATTAACAAACAACCCATTGCATCTTTAAAAAATATTTTATTACTTATTGTATTGAGTCAATACATTTTTTAATAATTTTTTTTTTATTATTGCACACCTTAAAGCTCCAACTTGTAAGTATTCTTGTTGTTTGATGCGTGTCCTGGTTCAGCCTCCCTACATCAGGAGGTCCTGACAAATAACAGAATATTCATATCAAACCTGAGGACTTTCAGTGTAATAGTCGTCATATTTAGCTAGTGTAGAGCCTAAGTCAAAATCTTATTATAAATGATTCATAATTATTTATTTGCTTTCCCAGTATATAATAATTAAAGTAAGACCTTCACTTACACAAATACAAGATAAGTGAATTCGTAAATGCTCAGTTTACAACTAGCAAACGCCACTTGAAATACAATAGATGGTTTCCTATTCTGCTGACACACAACTGGTAGTGTAATCACCCTTTTGTTGGTTTCTAACAGGACCTGCTTAGCTCTAACTATATTTAGAAACAAACATGAATGGGAATGACCATTTTTAAGTCTGGAAGCAAATGGGATGTTATAGACACATAAAAATTGAAAATTGGAACTTGAATAAAAACGTTTAAAAGAATTATTTTGATCATACTTTTTTCTCTTTGAAAGCCAACTTTTCTCTCACTACTTTTCATAGAAGCACAAATTATTCCAAATAGAAAATATCTAAAAAAATGTCTTCAAAATGTAAATTCAAAGATTAAAAAATACTAGGTGTGAAATGTTCTTTGTTGAGTTTATTAATTTTAATGTTTTTCAATTAATCTAAAAAATCACTTAGGAATGAATTCACTTATACTCAAGACAATGCAAAAAGGCCTAACATAATTAAAATAAATTTAAAAAAACACAGTTTGGTCTTATTTAATTGGTATCACGAAAATTTGCCGTGATGCCACACTTTTTTTAACTCACAATATTTACTAATTCTTTATAAATAGACTCCAAAAATTACTCTTAGTAATTATTGAAGTATTTTTTTTTAATATTTGGAAGAAGATACAGGAAAGGTGGATAGAAACATATAAAAGGGAATTAACACAATATGACTTTTACAATGAAAAGAACACAGCTCACACTTTATATTGCTGCCTTTGGACAAAGAGGTAATGGCTGCCTCTTGAAGAAAATCTATCATTACCGCCCAATCTTCTGGCCTATGTTTTAATATTTCGGACTCAAGTTTAGAATCGAATAATAAATAATATTTAAAATAAATTTGTTTCAGAGATTAATTACTAACAAGCTTCTTACTTGCTATCTTTGGCATATCCCAACACAACATTTAATAATATCCCTCTTTTTCCTACCCCTTTTGAGACAGCAAGTCAACCAAATATTGAAGGAACGTGTTGACTCATCCACGGCTGTGTTTCGACTAAACTCTGTTGGTCGACATATGAATAGAACAAGACAGCTGCAACTTTAGATGAGAAATGTTTGATTGCAAGAATATAGTCAATTGTGATAAAATATGTTTGGATTATTTCCTCCTCTGGTGATTAGAGAGTTGTGGTTTCCCAAGACTCAGGAATCCTGTCCACACCTGATAAAAGTATAATCATTAATATTATTATTAAAACTATTTCATGTAATTTTTCTTGTATTCATTGAAATAAAGTTTTGATAGTTTAACCATTTTTGAACTTAGTATAAAAACCAGCTTCGATGGTTGCATGGTCCAAGACGTCTTTCTCGGGTTAGACTAGACTGCCGATGACAGGGAGATTGGGGTTTGTGTCTCCTTTAAATTCAACCATCCTCATCCATAACTCATTAGCATAAATAGTACATATGCATACAACCTGACAGGTTGTAAGATGCAGCGCTAAAAAAAACCTACAAATTGTAATTTGTAATCATGCTTCCTTTGTTTACAGATCTGTTTCTGCAACAATTAATGCATCCATGTCAAGAGAAACTGAATGTAAAAATACAGACAGCGTACTATCCAACGAGACTAAAAGTGATAGCCAAATTTTTGAAAACAATAATTACTGCTGTCCTCTTTGCTGTAAGGGAAACATAACAGTTCAAAACACAGAAACAGGGGATAAAGATGTAAGAATAGACATATTACGGACACTAGATGGCAACTCTTTACCTGCAAACATGGTTGATGGTGTGACTCATATTACTAAACTATTTATCGACAGCAATGACTCATCCCGACTGAATGGTGATGATGATGATGATAGCTCTAATGCATGGGAAATCAAGGATAGTGTTGAAGGGACAGAAATATCAAATGATGGCAACAATAGTGGTTTGTTTAATCTTCCGTTAGAGGGTAACATTTTGATTTATGGAGAAGCTGTGTCGGTGCAAAATATGTGTATGTGTAGGATATGTGGTGAATCTTTTAAGAATGTAGATTTATGTCTAGCTCATTCCATATGTCATGCCACGGCAGATTTCTTTCCTTGCAGTATGTGTGATTTGTGTTTTGTGAGTGATTCGAGTTTTAACAGTCATTGCCTGGAACACACGGTCAAGGCGAAGCTGTCCGGATTCAGAGTGTCAAAACGGCTGCAGTGCGAGATGTGTAACCGAAGGTTCAACAATGAAAGGACTCACGCAAACCATGCCTGTGAGACAGGAACTCGTCCGTACAAGTGTGACGAGTGCGGAAAGTTTTTTAGTTCAGAGGCGCGCCTTACTTTCCATCGCCATACACACAAGGGAGCAAATCCCATGATATGTGAGTATTGCGGTAAAACATTCTCCCGCGAAAACAATCTCTTTGATCACGTCAGACTCGTGCACATGGGTGAGAAGGTTCATAACTGTCATTATTGCGGAAAGACCTTTCAAATCAAGACGCGCCTCATTTCACACTTGCGCGTACACACCGGCGAGCGTCCGTTTGAGTGTAGCTATTGCGATGGAAAGTTTTATGACAACGCAACTTTGAAAGGGCATATGGTGACACATATGAACATAAAACCATTCCAGTGTGATATTTGTGGGCGCTGTTTTGCTAGAAAAACTTTGTTGAAAAATCATTTGTTGACTCATATATTTATGAAAGATTCCCAAAAACGAATTCACAAGTGTAAAATATGTGAGGATTCTACCTTCCTAACGCATGCAAAGTTGGCGGAACATAGAAAAGAAGTACATCCGGAGTTAAGATTCGCAAATAACGACTTCTCTGAGAAGACTTCTAAACCTTTCAAGTGTGAAGAGTGTGGGAAGAGTTTTGCCTATCGTGTCACCCTGACTTCTCACCAGCGGAGCCACACGGGGGAAATGCCGTGGCACTGCGAGTTTTGTGGGAAGAAGTTTTCTCAGAAGCGTTCTCTAGTGCTTCACCGTCGGATACACACGGGCGAGAAACCATTCGGTTGTCACTACTGCGGGAAGCGATTCATCCAGAGCGCGCACCTTTACTCCCATCAGCGTCTGCACACGGGGGAGAAGCCGTACTCCTGTCAGGTTGGTTACTCTTTACAAACTAACCACCTTTACGTCTACACACGGGGGAGAAGCCGTACTCCTGTCAGGTTGGTACTCTTTACAAACTAACCTAGGACAATACTTAATTAGTGATGGACACTATTAAATGACTATAATTTCTGTAAATTGAATAATCATTCAATAATATTTTATTTTACTACACTGCCTCTTGCTCTCTGTCCGGTCTTTCAACAAGTTTTCATTTTATAGTCACCAATACCAGTTACCACTTTACTGCTCAAATTCGTGTGTTTGGATTGATCCAAGAATAAGCCACACTTTCTCCCCAAACAGTCGTTATAACAACAATATTGTGGTCAATAATCGTGTCCTTGGCTAGTAACAAAATGTAAACAGCATATAATTGTATCAATATAAATCAAAATAGTTTGTATTCACCACAACTGTTCAATCTCTGCAGATCATTGAAAAATAGATGGAACCCAACAGACTAATGTCTATTGTAATAAAGCTAAAACTTGCGCATAAGTGGTTTCTAAAATTAAATACTGGTTGTCAAATTTTCAAAATTTTATTTTTAATTTTTAAAAACATCTTGTTAATAGTTTTTGTTGCTGTCTGTTTATCAAAACTTTTGATCTAGTTTGACGAAAACATGAGATTAATAATTATTGATTGCTTGGTTAAGAATCTTCAACATGGCTGATCATGGAAAATAAAGTGTACTGATCAAAATATAAGACATAATTATTATTATTGATGGTGTGTGAGTAGACATTTTTCATTTCAATGTAAGTTCGATTAATATAAAGCAATAAATATTCCAAGTTGAATTTCTATAATAGATCCATTTATAAACCATAAGTACAAACAAATATTTTAGGATTAAATTGTTCACGGGAAAAAAATTATAATCACAGAAATTTGGATTTTTTTAATATATCTGATACAATAATTGTACAATTATTATTTTTTAATTAAACAAAAGGAAATATCGAGGGACTCTATTTGATGTAAAATAATATCTTCAAATTGAATACAATTAATTATACTCTGAATTTTTGAGAAAAAATCAATAATTCAAAGTCCTTGAATTTTTCCAGTTTTGTAAAAATCGTTGAATTTTAGTAGCTACTAAAACTCAACTTGAATTTTCGAGTACTCACACATCCCTAGAGACTATGCAAAATTTAAAATTTTATTTAATAAAAAAAAAGCACAAATTACAACCAATAGGGAAGTTAATAGATAATATGGGATTTTTTCCCTTTTAAAGCATTTTCATATTCTGTTTGAATAAGAATAATTTTTTCAAGATTTTGGTTTTTGAATGTTGCCTCAGACCCACTGAATGAGTTTTATGTATATTAGGGGTGTTCATGTTGAAATTTTGGATGTGGTACAAGATTGGGAAATAATCCACTATTTCAGACTAGATCAGGAACAGGAAATTTCAAATCGCTATTTTTAGAATAGTTTCGAGAATTTAAATTATCATATTTTAGGCTATAATTTTAATTTTCGTATAAGGGAAGGCATTAAATACATTGAAGTATTAAAGCTGTATTTATCAACTATTACTTATAAAAGTAAAAGAATGTCATTAAACAGACTTGTTTAAAGATTGGTTCTGTAAGAAAGTTTTCTTCCATTGCCATTTTGTCTTTGTATGAAAAACATGTAATGACTGAAGCAAATTATATTATTTATGTATCTGGATTTGTTGTTTGAACAAGCTACACTGTTTTTATTAAGTTTTGAGCTAATTGTTTTAAATAAGTAAGAACTTTTCATGAAATTTCAGAGATTACCTCATATCTGTCCTAACTCTTGGGCTAGGAATTGAAATAGTGCAAAACTGTAAGGTAAGGTGTATTAATCAGCACCAACATGAATGAATTCCATTCAAATCATTTCTAAACTATTGAATAATTCTATACTTCAATAATATAAAATTATTTGATAATTCACTACATTTAAGGGTTTTTTTCCCAAATTTAGTTCAAGGAATTTAATATCCATGTATACTTATAGCCCGAAGGGGCAGTGTTTGATATGAGGATTTAGTTTTACAAATCACTTCTGTTTTATCTAAAGTATGTATAGCCAACCTTGGCGGTCTTGGGGTAAAGTGGTCGCCTCAGGATCCTATGTTTGTGGCTGCAAACCAGGCCTGGGTCGATGGATTTTTCTTGACCAATAAAAAATCTTTAACACAACTTCTTTCGGAGGGGAAGTAAAGCCGTCGGTGCTATGTCATTTGTGGCATGCAAAAGAACCCCGGAAGGTATGAACTACCTTTCCCGACAGTGGTAGGCCCTTTCGTTCTTGCTCATAGAAATTCTGGTGTGTTAATATTATCAATTGGTTCAGAAAGTGCACGTTAAATCCTGCAAACAAATGGGGGAAAGGGGGAGTATCTAAATTGTAGTTTAAAAGCAAAAGGGATTTTGGTGCTAGGATTGCACTTTTAGTCTAGATAGTCTAAACCATCCATTCCTTGCCTGCTTTGGCACTTTAATCCCATCAGAATTTAAACTAATCTCACAAATGGGGAAAAGAGAAAGATGATTTAGCTATAAATGGATCTTGTGTGAACCAGATAATCACCAATAGAGTGCATTTGTATTGTCCACCAATATTAATATATTGAGTGTCAGAATATAAATTGTGCTTCCCATATTCAAGCAATAACGTGCAAGATAACTTTTATATTAGACATATAGTCAGATTGCAACAAAAACTTTTTAAACCTCGTTTTTCTGGTCCTCATTTATTCTAAATGTTATACCATAAACTAAATTATTTTGTTTGTTTTGACTTTGAAAGAATACAAAGTTTTGGTTGAAAATAAGGTGAGGTAAAATAGATCCAGCGATAAGTTCTGCCTTGGGTTTGTATTAAGAGTAAACAAAAGATAAAAATGAGGGGTAGCTAGATATTTACTCTATTGTTCTAGCTAGGTGGTAACTAAAATTAGACCTGTACTGGTAGTTACACTGTTTAAGGTACTAAACTCACAATAGACTAAATTGTCTGGGACAATAAATTTTTCGCCAATTTTATTGGAGTTGGTTTCCCAAACTTGATGTATCACTGTGGACCTTTTATCTTTTCGCCATGCTAATGTAGCTGCAACTCTTCTAAACTATTTTTACCAAGATAGGTTCATTAAAAACAATAGTACCAAACATACTAATAAAAAAATAATTCAAATTGCTTGATTGCAAATTGCTTGATTTCTAGTTCATAAATAAATGATTTGTTCATGGTGGGAATCACTTTTTTGAGGTAGGAATAGAAAGTAATTAACTACAAGTATGGGTGTTTTCCAAATTATTATGTGTGTTTGTTTTATAAATACTTAAATTAATAACATTGTCGAACTTGTTCTGTAGATGTGTGGGGACAGTTTCCGTCTGAAGGATGTACGTGATGCACATGAACGCAAGCACACAGGCGAACGCCCATTCAAGTGTAACGTGTGCGAGAAAACTTTCCGAACGTCGCATGCATACTACCAACACACTTGGATTCACCAGGGGAAGAAGCCGTACCCTTGCAACTACTGTGGGAAAGCTTTCCGCCGCTCCAACGGACTCAAGATCCATATCCGCATCCATACGGGCGAGAAGCCCTACCGCTGTGATTTGTGCGGACGTTGCTTCGCTCAGAAACAAGACATGAAGAAACATAAAAACTTGCACATTCAGGGAAAGCTTTAACCCAATATTTGGTGTTGAAGATATGAGAGAGTTCAATTCAAATTGAAGCCTGCATCACAATATCAGATTTATTCATATGTGATTTTTTAACTTACTATGGAAATCAAACCCAGGACCTCTGATTTAATCTGCTAACACCTAGCTAATGTGAAATTCATAAAACTAAAGTTAACATTTAGTTACAATTTTTATTTTCTATAGCATTTAAGGAACTGATGAGAACAATATAAGAAGAAAAAAGGAAAAAAATCATACCAAGCTGGGATGGTTAACATCTTAATTAGGGATGGGACCCTCAAATCTTTGAATCTTTAACGATATTCAAGATTTGAGGATTCAAGAAAATTTATGATTTGAGACTCAAATCCTTAAATTGTTTTAGTTTTCAAGTGAAATTGTTTTAGAGCTCTAAAACTGCTAATTGGTGGTTCAGAATTATTTCTAATTTTGGGATGAAATGTATTTTCTATAATTATATTATATTTATATTTCCAATTATGTTCATAATTTTTTCCTAGATTCGGATTTAGGATTTTAAGGTAAATTGGAGATTTGGATTTGTAAAATGTTGGATTCGACCCAACTATACTCTTAATCTTATGTTTTCTTGAATTTGGATTTGAGGAAAAATGAAAATTTGTTTTCGGTAAAAAGTGGATTTGACTCACCTCTAAATTAAATTTATATTTTCATATGACTTTGGCATAGTTATTTTATTAGTTTTTTTTCAAATTGCTCTTATCATGGTTGTGTTCAAGTCATTAAATGTTATCTTCAATATTTATATAATATACTTAAGGTGGTTCCATGCATAATTTATTCTTGGCTGCTGAGAACACCTGTGTGAGTGTAGACCAAGAGGTTTAGCTACACTAATACGTCTAAGGCCGGTATTACACTATCATATTGTTCTTTAATAAAAGATTTAACGCCGTCTTTGATCAAAGATGTGTTATTACACTACATCACATTTCTTTGAGAGTTGCTACAATATATGTTATTAAAAAAATTGACTCCAATGGTTTAATTTCATGTGCGCCGACTGTGAGGGATATTGTGATAATCTCATTGCTGCTTAGAACGAAAAGAAAACCTGTTAAACGATTGTGGGTTCGACCTTGGGTTGGGAGATGAAATTCAAGAGGGATTAACAGCTGCCTGCTAAAAGAACTTCAAACTGAAGATCCGGAATCTTATCAAAAATATGTACGCATGGCCTGTGAAACTTTTAAATATTTGGTAGCAAAAAGTCACTCCATTAATTAAAATAAAAAATACACACCTAAGAAATGCTAAGACTTCTTCGCACTTCCAGGATAATCTTTCAGACGCCATTTTCTTTGATCAAACCTTAGAGCATGTTCTATAATGTAAATATGTGATCAAAGATTTGTAAAATATTTCTGTGATCAAAGATCTTTGAGGAGTCGTCAAAGATA
>CABFWO010000464.1:67765-115994 GCA_902155825.1 Timema genevievae | reverse complement strand
CACACACACACACACACACACACACACACACACACACACACACACACACACACTTTCTCTAAGTTCTGACCGGTCTAGTCACTAATTTCAAATGTTTGTAAAATACTATGAATATTTATTCTTTGCTAACACCCCACAAGCTACAGATGATATTATTTTTCACTTATTAGAAACAATTTTCTTAGCGTGAGTAATTATAAAATGACCCACTTCAGTGGCCGCATGGTCTAAGGCGTCACTCTCGTGTTAGACTGACCTGATGATGACGGTGATACCGGGTCTCGAATCTCAGTCGGGTCTACTGAGGGTGGTTTTTCTAAACGGTTTCCCACTCTCCTTCCAGGTAAATGCTGGTAGATTACCTCTAAAATGCTTCCTTCCTCATCCACACCCAATTAGAGCAATTATCATATATGTGTATAACCTGAACTGGTAGTAAGACACGGTTTTATATATATATATATATATATACATATGATGGTGTCAGCATAAAATGTTGGTTGCATTTAGTATGTACTTGTTATTAAAAAATAAACACATTCCTAGTATATTTCTTACATTGTAATGTTGCAATATAAAAGATATGTAAAACTTGTTTGTTTATATACATTATCATATATATTTTAGGTGTGTGAAGCTTTAAAACTTAGACTTGTATTCGAAACAAATATCATGTTTATCACCAAAATAGAATAAAAATTCCTCTTCAAGGTGTCCCCTCGAGTCTAGATAGGGAGCTGGGAGATATAGAAGGAAATCCTTAACGCCAAAGAGGATCAGGATGCTGGTACAGCTCGAGAGGAGGGGAGAGATCTTGTTTCTTGGGGTCAGATCGTTAGGATAGTGTCTAGGATTTATAGGGAGAAAGTGGGGTGAAAATGTTTGCAGGTGGAGGTCGCTCGTGGGAATGAAAGGGCTGTAATGGGTTAGGTAGGAGTGGGATACCAGTCAGCAAGGCCTCCATCTGGGCGAGCATCAGACAATCCACCACCTTGCTGATGTAAGAGAAAAGGGATATAGGAAGGCAATATTTGGTCTTATTAGGAGGCAGACGAGGAGTTAAGTCTTGGCATCACCTGGGACAGCTCGGTAGGTGTCAACAGCCTGTCTTTGGATAGAAGGGGGAAGGGTCTCACGGGAAATCTAGCTCTCTCTCTCCAGGGATTCTAGATTACACGAGAAACTGGCCTTGAATATGACTGCCAGCATCTTGGATAGGTATGTGTGGACGCCATAAGTCTGCATCTCGCAGTTCAGAGATCAGGCCCCTACTGCACCTCATCTTTACATGGCAACATAGGAATAGGTCCTCCACGTCAAGAGCCTCTAGGTACCCCCTTCAGAACTTCACCTCCCACTGCTGAAGGGCAGGCTGACAGCAGAAGCGGAGAACCTTGTTGACTTCTGGGGAGACACTACCAATGTCACAACACTCAATCTCTGTCTCTCAAGCGCTTCTTACCAAGGACGTCTGATGAAAGATGGCAGGGTGGTGGACATATCTGCCACTGACAGCAGAGAGGAGGGATCGGGGCGGTAGGTAGGACCACGTGGGACAGCTTGACCTGCAACTTAGGCCAATCTGTCCACAGCTAATTGAATCGGGTTGGAGCTTCTATCGAGAGGTGAAGGAACTACAAGCCACAGATGACTGGATTATTATCAGAGGACTAGAACATGTAAGTGATTAGAGGGGAAAGAAATAGCCTCTCTGTAGGATAAATAAGATCAAGGAAACTGGAAAGGTGGTAAGGGTGGACAAGTGGGGTTGGTGGATAAACAGGTCAAACTAGTTGGGAAACTTACCCCTCTACAAGAGAGGCCTGCATTGGTTTTAAATAGCACACCAGAATAACTTTGGAGTTGAGAGTGTGTAGGATCACCAGGTCTGACAACGACGGGGCACAGTGTGGTAATTCGTAGACACACATCATGATGGCTTGTAGGGACACTAGCCCAGAATGTCAGTCTGATGATTCTGCCAAGAAGACCAAACTAGCAAAGCCAAGCCCCTACAACTTCCTCCCCCCTCTTCGGTGACCACCCTGTAGCAGGAGAATCCCAAGACTGACTGAACCGTGTCTCGATGAGAATCGTGAGGTAGATGGCATGGAAAGAAAGTAGTTGATCAAGTTCGGAGGCCACTCTCACATGGCTGAGCACTTTCTCCACCACGAGCTTATAGATCTGTTTGTCACCAGAAACAACAGAAAGTCCTCTCCACCTGATAAGACCCAGCGTTGCGCATCCCCAGTCTAGTGAAGCGCCTCACATTGTACTCGTATCCATCAGAGTAACATATATATCCTGCGCAGGGTTGCTCATGGGAAGGTCCTGTATGACCATGTGGCCATCATTCAGGAAGGTGAAATTTGATAACCTCATTCACCAAGGAGTCCAACAAGGTGGTGTGAGAAAAAGTGACCCAGTGGACCAACCACTTGAACCGTATATCACCAACGATTCCTTTATTCAGCTAAGCTGTGGCCTTGAAATGGTTCACATGGACCTGATTACCTCTTGCGAGAAGAGATTGTACCCGACCTGACTCAGCTGATAGGGTAGCCTTGAGGATGTCCTCTCCAACCCCTCCTACTTTCCACCTCTCCCATTCCCGACCCAACAGTGGTCCGAGGGGAATACCAGACCAAGACTCCAAGAAAAATGCATCTCTCTTCGTACTAGAGGGATTGGGAACGCGACGCAGGCTCTTTCCCAGCGTCAGACGTCGTAAGAGTTTCAGGGACTCTTCTTGAGAACAGTCCTTTTGGGATGTCCTTTGTGCTTCCGAGGGACCTGAGTGTCCTTAATATCTCCACCACTATCATTGCTGTACTATCGAGTTGGTACTCGTGGTACTGTAACTAGCCAAGGTGTCGCTGTCTGCAGGTGGGAGTAGCAAGTCTACCAACAACATTTTAGAAAACATTTAAAAAAAATAAATTTGGTAAGAAGCGTAATTTAAATTTAAAATAAGACGTGGATTACAAAAGAAACAGCTATAAATTATTAGTTTAGAAAATTTGTATGATAATATTAATATAAATTCTACAAAAGATTTTACAAACAGATTATAAAACGGTAATGACACAGTAAAAGAGCATACATATACAATTAAAAATTTACAGACACAATGCAAGAGGTTTTAAAACTAATTGGATAATTAATATAAAGTTATGTTGGGTTTATAATATACAGTAGGTACCTGTGATGTAAGATGAAAATGTTTTATATTGTTACTAGGTAAATTAATAAAGACTTGGTGTTATTAATTATTGAGTTAAAATGCATTGTAAAACGATATTAATGGTTCATTTGATTACAAGATTTGGTAGGAATTATTAAAATGGCAAGAAAACTATTTTTTTTAATGTGAAAGGTTGTAACATTAATAATTGAAGCTATAAAGTATATTTTATTAATTCATACAGGTGAAGCCTGGTGACGAACAAATAAAAAATTATCAATCAAAGGATTTGATGGTAGATGTTTATTAAAATTTTAAGAAAACTTCAAGTAAATGGAGTTCAGATTCTTTTGGAGTTTCTATTTGGTTCCTATATTTGGTACATTACTTCAATTAAAATAAGTCAATATATAAAAGCGTTAGAATGTAGGGATAGTATAAAAATGTTAAGTCAGTATTGATATGGTTTGTGTAAAATAGGTCTATTCAAAGTTAAGAAGTTCCAGAGTAAAACTCCCTTGGTCCTTGGGGTCCAGCAGCTAGATGTCCGGCTGGGTGTAATAGCTTCTACATGTTTTGGAAACAAATGCCATCAATAAAAACCAGGGGCAGCTTAAGGGCCGGGCGAACCAGGCGGCTACCCGGGGCATCAGCTCGAGGGGAGTGCCAAACAGAGCACCAAACTAACCTAACCTAACATAACTTGGGAATGATTTGAAAATAATTCCCAATCCACACAACTCCAAACCTAATGTATCCTGGGTGTAAAAGTGGAGTTGCTAAGCATAACATTCATTCACTTTTTGATACTATCATGAAATTTGACATAGAGGTATAATTTTTTGTGGTGAATAAAATGGAGTATAGTGCCACTCTTAAAAAGTTATTTTAAATTTCCCATCTTAGAAAAATGGTACATTAAAATGTTATTTTGCAAATTATTTCTTAAATCGTTCAAAATTAAAGAGGGTAACTATTGTCTACAAAATATGTTCTAATAGTTTTCTTTGTAATCCTAACTATTTTCATACAATCTCGCATTGAAACGTTTGTAATACTGTATGATAATTGATAAACATTTATGCAGGTTTGCCTTCAGATTATTTTCATGTCACACCTAGGTTACATTAGGTTTGGTATGGGCATAAGGCAGTGTTGCCAACTGTACGATCTGGATACTACTTTTGATATAATTTCAGCACACGTACAATTCAATTTTAGGATATTTTCTAAAAGTAATATCCTGTGGCCCTGCTATAAAGTAAAGAATTTTACAAAAATTTCTTTTTTTTTTTTTTATGAAAATCGGTGGATTTATCAATATAATGTCAGAAATTAGTATCCTACCGGTAAAAATACAATCCATTTCAGGTCCCTGTACTATCGCTAGAGAATATAGAGTTGGCAACACTGGCATAGGGACAGTTTAATTATTATTATTTTTTGGAGGGGGGGGTGTTCAAACCCCTAAGCTTTTGACATGATGTTAAGACTTACCATTAAACCCTAATAATTAAGAACATTGTTATTTTATACAGTATTGATGGAACATTATTTGTGTGAGAGGGGGAGGGATGGGGCAAGGACCAAAAAAAGTTTATTCCTGGACTTTCCACCCTTCTCTTCCTCAGTTAATGTTAGAAAATTAGATGCTCCTAAAAGCTATTTGAAATATGTAGTCCTTGTTTAGAGAATTTTTGAAAAATCATACCTATTATCTTAACAGCTATTTAAAATAGTTCTCCCTCGAAATATTTTGAAATTTGGAATATTCTAGAGGATGTTTGAAGTAATCACCCTTTGGCAAATTTTTGAAAACTGGACACACCTAAAAGCTATTTTAAGATTTTTTTTTTTATAAATTAGGTTCCCTAGAATCTATTTGAAGTGGTGCTTACTTAGATTTTTTTTTTAATTTGGAATGCCCTAAAAGCTATTTAGAATGTTCTTCGCTTTTTTTTTTCTTCCTCTTGAAGCTATTTGAAGTGGTCTTCCATCAACAACTTTTTTTAATTGGATGCCCTTAGAAGCTATTTGGAATGGCCCTCACCTGATTTTTTTTTCCTATAATGCCCAGGCTACATTAGGTTACGGTAGGTTCCAGAGAGAACCAGACTAAACCGCAAACCCAGAGTTTTCCAGACAAAGTCTTGTTTGCATTGGTTTGGCCCATCTTAGAGAGAACCATACCAAGCCCCATATCCGGAGTATTCCAGACAAATACTTTTTTGTTCTGTAGTAAAAAGAACCCGGAATAAACCACAGACCTGGAGCATTCCAGACTAAGTCTGGTCCTCATTGGTTTGGCCCATCCCAAAGAAAACCATTTTAAACCATGGACCCTGAGTGTTCCAGACAATGTCTGGTTCCCATTGGTATACTCTGTCCCTGAGAGAGCCTGACAAATCCATAGCAGACCACACATGAGTAATGATTTGGATTTCCTTGGACCTTAAAGAACCATACGAAACCAGCTACGGTTTTCCTTGGTTTACTATGGTATACTCCTGTGCTTTTCCACCAGGGTATGTAGCCGTCGAAAACTTCAGGTCTTTCAAGGATCTCCCGGTAGCGAGAACCCTGAACGTGGCTATCAGACTTTCCTCTGCTTGAATGGAATCTCTCATCACTGTGTCCTGTTTGGATATTAAAGAATCAACTAGCGACAAAATCCTTTGAAAACACTCAGATCTCATAGGCAAATAATTTATATTGTCGTCCTTGGAGTTAAGTTCGATTTCACGCAACAGATTAATGTCGGAAAATTGGTGTCTTTGTTGTAACCAACGTTTTGATCATAAAGTCGGCTGTTATTTCTGCTTATCTTTATCTATTTATTATCTGTCAATAACAAAACCATAGGTAATTTAGCACTTTTCTTTGACATTTTGATGATATCGCCAGACAAACCCAGACGAAATAGTTCGAGTTAAAGTCAGAACGACGATATTTCTTTTTAAATAACTGTTCTTTGCAATCGCTTTATAACTGACATCAGTCTCTCCTTCTTCATAATGTTAACTTAAGCTATTGTACAGCCATAATTGTCTTTCGTAGGAATCTTTTTTCGAAAGTAAATTCCGGTACCCCTCCCCCCCCCCATTCAAAACCTCTTTCCTTGGAAACTTCCGAAAGCCCTTGACAAAAAAAAAATTGGAGGGGGGCGCATAATGCATAGGAGCGCGAACATTTTTAATCCGCCACTGGACAAATCACGTCAGTAAACTGCTACATCTAGCAGTTCTTGGCGTGACACGTGTGTGGACAATTCCTGGCACGCCTTGAATGACACTCCCGGCATCATGCCGGGAATGATTGTGGAGGGGCACTTTTTTTAAAAGTGTTTATGCCTGTTTAATTTACTACTTTACTTTAATATTAACTGTAGGGCCTACATCTTTTGTAATTGGAGTCTGTTTTCATGGGAGTTATATTGTAAATCTTTTGTGAACTATTGTGATTGGAGCCTCTCTTTGTGGGAGTTCTCTATGGTAGTTCCTGTGAAATAAAGAAATTATATTAAACCATTTATATACTGTTGTGTGTCTATTCTGTAGAGCAATACAGTCATGTAAGCATACAGCATTGTTATTATTATTATTATTATTATTATTATTATTGTTGTTGTTGTTGGATTGAAAAACTGTTGAGATATTAAGTTTGGATTATAAATTAAACGTTATTTTAATTACCTAAGTCAGAAAAATGCATGGTATGCTGCCATGAGATAACTTCTCTTTCACATTGTGTTCAATTCATTTACCCATGGTGAAATATATATATATATATGACTTCAGAGATTGGGTTGAGATAAACTCCTCAGTCACCAACAATATTGTATTATAATATTCACTATAATAGATATTAAATAACTACTATTTTGATGCTGTATGTTACGTTAAAGATTAAAAATTACTTCCTACAAAACTAAAACAACGTAAGAAAGTAATTTAAGTTTTCCGCTGGCGGGACAGAACTAAACTAATCTGTCACCTGCCTGCTCAGTAATACCTAAACAAATCTGGATATTTTATAGAGCTATATTTTTTGTCAATTTATTCTCATCGAACATTTGAAGTAATAAATTTTAAATTTAAAAATTCTCGTTGTTATTACAGCTGTGTAATAACTCTTACATACAATTATTTGGAAACCTAAGTAGGAATCTATATGACTTTGATTTAAATTTTTCATATTTGTTTCTTTGAGAAGCTGAGATTTGCCAACTGCTAAGCATTGTGGGAAGCTGGTGAAGACAGCGAGTGCTTTTAAGCCGGTTTTTGTATACCTTGTTAATATTATTGAAACAATGACTGGCGACAAACGATCTATTCATTCAAACTCTGCACACAATTCTAAATTTATTATTTTGGATATAGAAGGAACAACAACTTCAATAAGCTTTGTTAAGGTAAGAACCAACATAATTTTCTAAGTGTCTTAACACGAAAACCGGTAACACTAATTTTCATTGTGATTTTTTTATTATTTATAAAACTGGGAATTTTATTATTATGTTTGAATGAATGTACTAGGTTTTTATGCGATTGTGTAACACTGTTTGCCAAATGTTTTATTTTTAATAGGGCTACCTCTTTGAAATGTGAACCGCTCTAAGAACTAAACTCGCATCGGATATATTTGAGAATGGCCTACCGGTACTTCTAAGGAAATCATAATGGAGGTCTGAATGCTTTTGTAAAATGGACGAAGGATTGAAACTTGAGAAAGTATTATTATTATTAGCACCGCGTCTTACTACCCGTTCGGGTTATACGCACGATTGAGAAAGTAATTTAGATGCTAAATATCCTGAAAAGTAGGCCCTCAAATTATGTCTGAATTTATAACTTTCCAAATCAAGTTTCTTAGGATTAATTTTATAAATCTACTTTTTTTTCCCTATGCAAGTAGGAAACATAGGCTAGTTAAAATAGTATTAAATCTTAAATAGCAAATTCCTTTAAAAATAAGATTGCTGGTTCTTTTGTTTCTTGAAATTCATTCATATCCTATTTTTTGATTAAATGTAACTTAGCACACTACATCTGTATAGTGAAATACTTTGGGTACAGTAATTATTATAAAACTTAAGTTTCAGGTACTTCAGTAGATTAATTGCTTCATATAAAATCTTCATAGTCCTATACATTAATTAATGCTACTAGCTTAAATCTTAATGCCCTACTTTTAGGCATTGAACCCAATTTTCAGAAACATGATTTTAACCTCTTCTTAGATTTCATCAAATAAATTTCGGTTGTTTTTACTTATCCAGAGTATAGGCCCCCAGCCTTCAGAAGCCTAGATATATTAGGCTTATATATTTTGGCCAAACTTCTCAGTCATGATGAGTTATTAATATGTAAAAATGTATTATGTGCTAATTAACTTACAAATTAGCCTACGTCCATCCAATCTGGAGATAAGATTGGGGCCAAACTATTCATTAATTTTTGTATCTTAGTTTATTTTCTATAGAGCTATTTCTATCTGCGCACCATGTTTTAAAGGGTTTCTTATTCTGAAAGCATTTTATATGTGGTCATTAGTCATTTTTGAGCTTAAGTACGAGCTCATCGCCGAATTGTCATGTTTTAGTTAGTTTTTTGTATAAACCTATTTGTGTTATTGTAGGCCGATATTTGTTGTGTGCCTTTGCCAATATTATCTTGTTCACTAAAGTCTACCACACATAACAATTTTAATGAATGCAAATATTATACTTTAAAGGTTGGGTGCTAGTGAGCGCGAATTTAGTGCGCTAATTTTGCAGTTTTTACAGCATAAACATTTTTCGACCAAAATAGATGAAATATTTCTTCTATAGAAGCATATAGTTTAGTTTTCTGCACATGCTAATCTCACCAGTTTTTTAATATCTGGCATGAGCATGGCGGCATTTGGTGACAAACTTTTGAAATTAAGAGAAAAAGTTGTCATTAAATTCTAGGACCCCCTTGACAGATATTCAAGGACTGTTGAGATTAGCACATGCAGAAAACTAAACTATATGTTTCTATTGAAGAAAAATTTGATTTATTTTGGTCGAAAAATGTTTATGCTGTAAAAAATACAAAAATATTTCCCTAAACTCACGCTCACTAGCACCCCACCTTAAAGGTGGGGGGTGAGAGAGATATTTCCATAAACATGACGGTTATATATTTATGAATGACAGTTTTTTTTTTACCGACTTAAACCTAAGTTGGCTTCTCTGGCCCTTGCAACCTGCAAACCTGTCGGCATATGAGTGTGACATACTCCAACATAACATGCACCAAGATATTTCTTATGTCACATGATCTAACTTTAATTTTGACAAGCTATAGAAGACATAGCAAGACGCAACCTATAAACATGGAAGGATTTTTCAAATGCATCAAGATCTACTTTCATATCAGTGGGAGTTTCTGAAAATTGGCTAGGGTTAACTTTGCTACTAATTAAATAACTCTGGGTTAAGATTGTAAAAGTTTCATATTTTAATAACAGATTTTTTTCTTGTTTGACATAAAACTTTCATGGTGAAAAAAGGCCGAGAATTCAAATGAAAATATGGTAAAATCGGGTTTTTAAAGATAAGTTTTAAAAAATCTTTAATTCGGCTTCAAAACACTAAAACAAGAGATTTGGTTTTTCACATGATAACAAAATGCATTGCTTGTATAATATGGAATTCTGAGCTAAAATGTACAGTGAACTATCTTAACCCTTTTGCTGGGTATTTAAATATTACTTCTTATCTTCAGAAATGCTAATTATGGGTCAAAAATTTAAAATATGAAAATTTGCATGATCATGATTTTGATTAAATAATGTGATTTTCAACTAGAAATGCATTTTAAATATGAAATTTGGCACCACGTTGTTTATAAATCGCATAATAATATATATTTTATATTGATAAAATTGCATACGTCACTTTATGTCACATTTTATCCAAATGCAATGTGTCAAACTAATTGTTAAATAAGGAGTTGACCGGCCTACTATGGGCCAAATGTAATTAAAAGAAAATTTCTGAAAATTAGGTTACATCAACACAACTTGAACAATTTTGTGCTACATTGGTGCTTTTCTCGGTGTAGTGTAGTCTATAAAATTATATATTTGTCTTGGGCATGATTTCAAAATAGGAAATAGATCAAGAACAAAAATAAAATAGCAATTCATTAATCCCTCAACAATGTTTTCCACCGCATAAATACTGCACGTGTGCTACAAGTAATTAAATGCGGAAGTAAACAAGCGCTACTACTGTTATGATTTAGCAGCCAGTAACTGACAGTTCTCGAAATTAAAAACCAGATGTCAGAGGCGCACGTGCATGCTAGTATGAAAAATTCAGCGTTCTAACACTCTTGTGACTATTTCCGACTGTTGCAGCAAGGGTAGATAAAGTTTACATGTCGTGGGGTAAAGTCTATTTTCGCAGTCAATGGCTATAATGCTGAGATCGGATATATCCGATTAACGCAGCAAAAGGGTTAATAGCGGATGTACCTTCAGGGACCATAAAAATATATGTTTTTAATAAGTGTCCGTTAATTGGAAAAGGGTCATTCCATGCTAAATCAACAAATTTTAATAAAAAATCTTGTCACGCCATTTTTGATTTTGATGAAATTTGGTAGGAGATTTGCACCAATCTTTTAGACTTCAAAACAATTTTTGTTATGTTTTTAAAAAAATTACTCCTTGAGATATAGGCTATTTTTTATATCAAGAACAGGCAAAAAGTGTCATTTTAGGGTTATTTTCTAAAATATGCGTTAAGTTTATTTAAACTAGCAGGAAAAAAACCCAGTTCACCCGACGGAGATTCGAACCTCGATCTCCCCGTCCTTGGCAGTTGAGCTCAACACGACTAGCTCGTTAGCTAACTACGCCACTGAGGCGGGCTATGTTTTAATAATCAGTATGGTTTTCTTAAGTATTAAAATCTATATTTGGATATGATTGGTTAGTAGTTGAATCGCTACGCTGTTTCCCTCTAGACCTATAACCTATACATCCATTGGTATGAAAAACTAAAGAGATGCTTGGACGCCACTAACTTACGGCCCGCTTCATTTGCTGAATGGTGTAAGGTGTCACTCTTGTGTTAGACTGGCTTGATGAAGATGGGGTGATCAGGGTTTGAATCTCTGTCTGGTTGGTCTATTGAACAGTTAGTAAGACACACTGATTAAAATACATGAGCCACATATCTCACCATCACCGTACATTAAATGAGAAACAAACATAAAGGACAAAAACAGGAAAATATAATACACTTAAACCTTGTTATACAGGGTGAGTTAGAAGTTGATCATTGAGCTACTAGACTAGAATATTTGACTATGCCTGTGACCATACAGATCAAGGTCGACACACACCGACATTATCTTCCTTCACTGACAGTTGCAGTTGAGTTGTTCTGCCTTCATCCAGGCTCAACATGTGTTCATTGTTCAAAGTTATTTGAAGTCTCGCTGCGCTAATTTTGCCAACTTGAGTTTAGGGAAACTTTCCCTCAGCTTGAAGTGCCAATTAAGTCAACAATTTTTTTGGATGGTTGCTCAATTTCAAAAAACAGACAGTGTGGATGATCGGTTCCGTCCTTCAGTCTTAAACGACAACTCTTTTGAAAAACATCCGTCAATCCTTGTTGGATTCTCCAAGATAATCTTCATGAATACTTTCTCAACAAACCAGAATAACTTTCAGTACTGTCTGAAAAGCAACAAAGAAGTTATATCTGCATCCATATCAGATACAAATTATGCATAAAATTAAAGAACCCGATAAGGAAAAACTATTCCATTACTACAGATAGTTTAAACGTTGCGTTCACAATGGTCTTGCTATTCTGGATTATGTTTTTTCTCAGATGAAGCGTGGTTATGAGAACAGCCAGAATAGCAGGATATGGAGCTACAAAAACCTGCACATTTTCACGAGAAGCCGCCATATTCTCAGAAAGTTGGTGTATGGCGTGCAATTTCACGGTAAAGAATCTTGGGCCCAATATTCTTCATTGATGCAGTTACGGCTAAATGTTACCTGGACATTAATCAGTTCATATTACTGTTAGAAATTGGACAGGAGTGTTGGTTACATAAAGACGGGGCAACAGCGCATACAGCAAATTCCACGGTGCTTATGTTGCAAGAGTTCTTCAGAAATCACACAATTTCCCGCGGATTGTGTCCACCTAGATCACCAGACCTTTCTACTCCAGACTTTTATCTGGGGTCACCCAAAGGAGAGTGTCTATAAAAACAACCCATGTACACTTGAAAAACTTAGATGAAACATAGAGGTGTATATAGACAACGTAACTGCAGGGACTCTACGAAAGTTTGCAGCAAATATTGTGAAATGCATTGAAGTCTGCAGAGACGCTTTTGGAGGACATTTCTAGCATTTATTGTAGACCATAAATGTACGCCTGTTAGCTTATTTTAAATAATTTTATACAATGGTTAGCATTACTTCAAGCTCATCCTGTACATGCCTTAGTTAAACGCATTTTCACATATATGAAAGATTATTCCCCCCCCCCAGGGGAAAATGGTACAAGGTAAATGTGAATTTCACTGGTTGACTATGGATAGTAACACATGAGAACTCCCTCATATATCATAATGTTGTGTTAATCTGCTCATGCGCATTATCCTCACACGTTGCTAACAAAATATCAGATAGGAACAAAATTTTAGTCCAGAAAATGTATAGCCTCTGAGAACCCTCACAACAAAACATATGTCCGAGGCCTTCAAAATGATTGACTTAACTATGACTCTATTTAATGCACACTGCCCTGCCTTGTTGAGAAGTTCTAAAATCAGGAGCAAAGTAGAGCATGTGTTGATTTTACTCAGAGGAAAACAGCTGCTTACATGTTGGTCAGAATCATTCGACATTGATTAGCAGAATGCTTATGATCACAAACAGTGCCCGGATCTTTATGACAGGTCGTATATTTTTCAGTACATCACGACCATGCTCATGTGTACATAAATTCTGTTCCTAATCCCCTGTTTGTGAAAACATTTTTTTATGTCATTTTGGTTATTTAGGTAATATTTTCTGGGCTTGTGTCCTTTTTGAGGAATTTTTAGTCATTTTTGAGTAATTTTTATTGGAAGTATATTTTTAATACTATTTATATTTTATAATTGCTGCATAAATACTCCAACATAATGTTTTTAATCACACAGTTGCTGAATTAGAAGATAATAGGCCTATAGCAGTCAATGAACTTCTTTTCCTCTTTGCTTGTGTGGTTGGAAAATAGAGTCCTGTGGGGAGACAGTAACTATGCTGGAAAGGGTTGCGTTGGGAGGGGATAGCTATTACTTCTGAAGCGGACATCTGTTATAACGTTTCGTTATTTTTGACCCTGTGATTGGGTATCAATTGATTACGTTACGGATTTATTGAGATATAATTGGTTACTATAGCCCTGTGATCGAGCGCCAATTATTATATTTTATTTGGATAAATACAACTGTTAATAATGTTGCACACGATTTATTAAAGTGATTTTATCTTCGGTACAAAGATATTATGTAAAATTATAAAGTTTTACTTGAGCTACAGATTATGTACTATCGTGATATTACATGTTCTCTACGTTTGTGTAGATTTATGTGACTACTCTCTATATATTCATACGCACAAACAGCTTATATATGACCTACCCCTTGCCCTTTGGACCTCTCGTGACCTGTGTCAAAACCAACAAATCAAAAGCGGCCCTGTGAAAGGTGTCTTGAAGGGTAGCTTCCTATTGCAAATAGGAAACTTAACGTCTCTTGCTTGTTTGGTAAATACTACAGAGTTAAATTTTGAAATAAAAAATAAGTTTTTCTGGTGCAATGTTTCTACATTATTTCTGAAAAGCGCGTGATCCTCCATGGATCAAGTCTTAAAAGTATAATTTACATATAATTTATTGAAGAAAAATACCTTCATCCATGACTTTTTTTAAATCATTATCATTACACTGTAAATAAATATTATATTCGGCAGAATGCAAGTGTTTAGTTGGTTCATTGCATATATATTTTTCAGTTTCATTTTGTAAAGTGTGTGTTTGATTTATTCATGTGCATTCAATACTAGATTTTGTTAAAATTGTTAAGCCATTAATTGTAAATTTAAAGTCATTTTTAGAATCTTTAGGTCATCTAAGTCTGGGTCCTGATCATAAATAATAAGAATCTTACAATTAGAGTGTAACCTGAATGGCTAGTAAGATGCAGTACTTAAAAAAATTACAATTATTCTTAATTTCATTTCATGGGATTTACTTTGGTTGTATGACTTTACTCAATATAATAAGTTCTGGATTTTGTTAGATGAGATCTGATTTACTACCGAATAAACAAAATAAAAACTATTATTAATATGCTGTAACCTACCAAATAAATTGGTATATAACTCCTTTTAGTACATTTTAAGAGAATCCCATATTATGCGGATTCATTATCCGCGGTGATTCTTGGGAAGGTGCACATAACAGCATCCATCTGTAATGGATAGTACATTCTTTTAAATAAATGTGGAAGCAGGATGAGCTTACCTGTATTGCTCATTGGTATCTGCAGGGATTTTTGAGAATGTATTTTCCGGGTACAACAAGGTCCGACTGTTTATTTAATTTGAGACTTTGAAGTAGCCAGTATTTTTTTATGAGTAATGTATTAGTATGAACATGGATAATTTAATAAGATGATTACTATGTATAGGCCTATATTAATTATGTAAAATTATCAACGGTGTTTTAGTTAGAGTAAAAAATATGGAGGTTTGCTGACTTTAACTTGGTTAGGGGAAAATAGCCATTATTTATGGCTGTTTGAATTTTAAGAATGTGTCGGTCAACCACACAAGGGTGGGGAATCCAGGTAGTAGAGTTGTGTAGATGAATGAGTGCATAGGTGAATAGAACACTAGGAAACGCAAAGGGCCAGTGTATAATTGTGTTTTGTTAAGAATCACCAGAACCTCGAGAACATATTAATATATTCATACAGTAGCCCCATGGCTTCTTTGGTGCTGACTGACAGTTCACAGCTGACTTCTGACAGCTGCTAAACACATGTTTTTTTGCAGATCATATGGTTCTGCGTAGGGATATATAATTTGGTCTGGTAGCTTTTCAAAGCCATCAGCTGTGAGCTGTCAGTCAGCACCAAAGAAACCACGGGGCTACTGTAGTTCCACTGGAAATGTTTAAAACTATTAATAAAAATATAATCAAGTGTTGGTTGTTCAAACAAAACTTGTTCCTCAAAAAATGAAGAGGTTTTCGTTTAAAAGATATATGTTGCATCCAATGTTCATTTCCTAAGTTTGTCCTTTATGTTGTTTGTTCCTCTAAGATGTAGGTACTTGTATTTTAGAATGATATTTCTTGACATGTTTATGTTTGCAGGACACATTGTTTCCTTATGTGAGAAGTAAACTAGAGGAGTATCTGAGAACTCACTGGGAGAGCGCTGAGTTCCAGCTAGTCCTGGGACAGTTGAAGGAACAGGTCAGTACAAGAGTTGGATTTGTTAATTGAGTGTTGCTTGGACCACAGAAACATACATTGCTCTCTTTATTTGGGCCCGACGAATAGATTTTTCAACGGTGAATTCAATAGGGCCTGTATATTGTTTCTTATTTGTTTTGAACTGTCTGTTTGGGAATCAGTGGTCCGTCATAATCAAACTAAATTAACTTGCCCTCAATTACACCTTGCTTCCTCCAGTACCCCCACAGCTTGGGAACCACTGAGCTATAAAGTGTATAAATATAGGTAAAATGTTCAAATTTCTCAAAACATCATCCAGGAAAGTATTGTAATGATACTGTTTTGGACCCCTATCATTTATTTTAAAAGTCATGGATGAAGTATATTTTTCTTTAAAGAATTGTGTGTAAATTTTCCTTTCAATACCTCATCCATGGACTACCAGGCAAAGTTGAACTGTTTAATTTGAGTACAAGATTCTAAATTCAAGCTATATCTTTGTTATTAATACCACTTTCATTAATTATTGTTTATTTTACTGAGTTTCAAGCCCATAAGGCATTTTCAGAAGTAAATTTAAATATACTACCTACTAAACTTTCCTTTGTTTAAAAACTTCTTCCGTTCTACTAAAAGTGTGATGAGTTGACCACCTTTTTGGTCAAATAGTGTTAGGACAATCAATGAGAAACTGGCCTTCACAACATCAGACTGCTAAAAGCTCTCCTATTGGTTGATTTTAACACTAAAGGCAAGGGGTAGGTCATATATAAGGGGCTGGAGCAGCTTCTACACATAGCTATCTCGCTTTCTGACTCTGGCTCTCCGTGTCATTTGGCTAGACGAGTAAGAACTCTGTCACTTTAATGTTGAATTTAAAATATTAAAGGTGTAATTAACTAAATAAATCCTATATAAACATTGAAATTTACTAATTTCAACAATTATAAACAAAAAGAAAAGAACTAATAAGTAAATTTACTAAACTTTCCTTTGTTTAAAAACTTCTTCCGTTCTACTAAAAGTGTGATGAGTTGACCACCTTTTTGGTCAAATAGTGTTAGGACAATCAATGAGAAACTGGCCTTCACAACATCAGACTGCTAAAAGCTCTCCTATTGGTTGATTTTAACACTAAAGGCAAGGGGTAGGTCATATATAAGGGGCTGGAGCAGCTTCTACACATAGCTATCTCGCTTTCTGACTCTGGCTCTCCGTGTCATTTGGCTAGACGAGTAAGAACTCTGTCACTTTAATGTTGAATTTAAAATATTAAAGGTGTAATTAACTAAATAAATCCTATATAAACATTGAAATTTACTAATTTCAACAATTATAAACAAAAAGAAAAGAACTAATAAGTAAATCCTACAGTGGGCTAGAATTTAGACAAAGCCTTCAGGTGTGCTATCAAACTTTTTAGAGACCTTGAACAAAGTTTAACTGGGAAATCCTTAATTAGAGTAACACTTGTGAATATGACAGTAAACTTCATTTAAGCATGACTGCTAAATTCAATAATTATTTTTGTTGAGGGCCGACAACTTACTTGAAAATAAATAAATATATATACACTTTTTGTTATTAATGAAATACATTTGATCTTTTTTATCAAGGAAATCAAATACAATTTTTGTTATCTGATTGGTCTGTATTTTATAGGCTAAGAAAGATGAAGAAGACTCAATTGACGGTGTTGTTTCAATTCCGGAAAGTGATAAGGCGATCGAGGCAGTCGCCAAGAACGTTTTATGGCAGATGGACCTTGACAGAAAGACCAAGTCTCTGAAACAACTTCAAGGTCATATTTGGCGAGATGGGTACAAGAATGGTGACTTAAAAGGGCAGTAAGTAAGCTACACTTTGTATTTGTATTTTTGGAACATTGTAATGAATTCCATTCCCATTGAAAGTAGGCTGGAATAGCATTATTCTCTCAACAAAACTACTATATTATTCTAAGTATTATAAAAAGGGGAAGAAAGTACAAGGAAAAAGGAATGGGAACAAATAAAATAACTAAACATACAATGGCTTTTACAATGAAACTAAGAACACGGCTAGCATCTAATACCGCTATAGTTGGGGACAACTGACTGGCTGTTAAATAAAATCTGTTGTTACTCAACTGCCCAAACTATGGATAGTTACTGGAAATTTTCCCAAAAATTTTAAATCAACTTTCTTTTTACCAAAGAATATTTCAACCTGCCAACTTGGCTTTATCAGACGCGATTACATTAAAAAGAAAGCTAATGAACTAATAACTCTTAAGTTTGCCAGGGAAAAAAATCATACTTGAAAAATAAGTGCAGACCTAGATTCAACAAACAGAATAAACTGATGTTAAAATAGAACTTGTTCGTTGTTATCAAACACGTGTTCTCTTCCTTCATAAATTGTCAATCTATTTCACTCATCATTTCAAATATTCTATTCCAATCATAGCACAGGAGTGTCTTAAACTTATATTATTTTAATTCGATTTTTTTTTACACTTGTAGATTAGAATGTTGTAATGTTTTGGTTTTATAAATCTTGACAAAAAATTAATTATCAACAAATGTTGTATAAACATCCATCCAGTTCATTAGATCTTGTGCAAGCTATTGGTAACAAAATCTTATCAACATCGTATGTGTCATTTTATTTGGCTACAATAAAAATAAGTATGTGTGTATTTAAACCAGACCAGGGTTGCCACACAACTGGAAAACTGAGAGAACCGGGAAAAACAAGTGATTTTGCAAAATCTAGTAAAAATACCGTAATATTTGTTAGTTATTTAACTGAAATCTTAAAATAATTGGCCTAGATCCTTGGTTGGATCAAAAATTGAACGACATATGTTATCCTCTTTCAAACATATCTTATTACCCCTTAAACAAGTAATTGCAAAGTAATTGAAGATGTATGTCCTCATTAATCTTAAATATCCGATTTTAAATTCGAGTTACCATCATGAAAAAATTGTAAAACTGTTTTCTCTTTTAAACTAATACCAAAATGTACTTTTTCTAAATTAGTTCTACTTGGTTTCAACCATTAAGTTGAAGTTTCGGCACCATTGTTATTGTACCATGACCCATCTATAATTTATTTTAATAAATGGGCCCAGTTTTGTTGTTAAATGAAGGACACTAACTAGCTAGATAGCAATTATCAGTTAAATTTAATAGTTTAAGGAAGTGTTGGGTAGTAAGGATGGCCAACAAGTCGATCACAGTATCATTCTTGGTTAATTGCTAATGTTTTGTGAGTGAGTTCATTTGGCTGAAAGGGCAGAGCGAGATGCGGGCTGTGACAGAGGGAATGTCGTTCTCCCTGGTCCAGACTTCCCCGTCTTTAACCTTTTCACTGCCAAACCTGTAAATATAAGTTTTTGTGCAGGGCTCACTTTGTCAAACCCGTACATATACGTGGAGCCTTAGAGTTAATTGAATTGCGCGCGCTAAAGTGCAAAGATGTTGTAAAGAAAAAATACTGCACTGGTTCCAAGGTTCATCTATAATTTTTAGTTTATATTTACGAGTGAAATATCTACTTTCTTGAGCTCACTCACTACAGTCAAGATGGCGTGGCGAGGAAATCAAACAACATTGCGGGATGACGAAATTGAAGGATTCATAGTGGACAGTGACTCAGAAAATTATTTTTTGGATGAGGGATGTTTTTTACATAATTTTAATTACATTTTGCTTAAAATATTTGATAATACAACCGTTTTTCCAAAAAATTGCTTTTTTCAGTTAAAAAAAACCCCGACAGAGTGAGCTTGTGTATGCAAAATATACATGACAGTGAAAGGGTTAACAGAGGAGGATGACCTCACTATGAAATAAACATAGCGCTATTGCGGGGTGGTTGCCAAATAGAATTATATATAAAGTATTTAGATTAAACAAAATGGCTGAGAGAAAAATACACCGAAAATAAAAATAAATATTTAAATTTAAATTTGGAACAGATAAGAAATATAAAAATGAGGATAGTTACAGAATATTAATTCACACTAAAACACATTTGGAAAAATATTTTATTCATTTTAACATAAATTGTTAAATAAAATAAAAATCTTACTGTAAAACCCAGAGAATTTTGACACCTAGAGTAGGGACAGCCCATTTCTCGGAATTATTGATAATTTATAAAATAATTATCAAACATTTAAACAAAATTGTTAAATGATGTGTAGAACTGCAATCTCTCATTAAAATAGTTAATAACTCTAGTCAATTTCACTGTCTTATTTGACAGGTACTTAATCTAAAATATATTTTAATTCTGTTATATATATTATATAAAAACTGAAATAATTTGATCTTTGAAAGGTTTGTCTTGCTTGGCCTGTGTTATAGTTTGTATGATGATGTGGTACCAGCCCTCAAATTGTGGACCCAAAGTGGCCGCCAGCTGTACATATACTCATCTGGGAGTGTGGACGCCCAGAAGCTGCTATTTGGACACTCTCAGGAAGGGGACCTGCTTGAAGTGAGTGCACTGGTATCTCATTGGGTTGAAAGGCAGTGTAATGCTCTTTATATATATCACAATCATTTGCTATACTACTCTTCTACTCTCCTTTCAATAAATAAAATCAGCTAAAGATGTAAAGAAATTAAAAAAAAAAGTTTAATCTTATCATTTGATGAACTTAACACAGTTTATTTGGTGTTTTTTTTTTAAAGTAATAATTACTTTATGAGTACATTTTGAAGTTTGTGAATTTTATAAATTTCTTTTTGATACTACCTTGAACAAGTCATTAAATAAATAATGTTTTAGAATGGTAGAAAATGAAGTTTGGATGCTAGGTCCAAGGACATTAATATATTTAGACCTAGCTATTGACGGCCATGCTTGGTCCAAACATAGTTTTACAATCTATTATTTCGATATATGTGTTAGTAAAAATTTAATAATCTACTTTTGGGAGGTGTCATTTTTTTTAACTAGTTCGTCGTCTATATACTCTATCAAGATAGATTATTAACTATTGACAAACAATAGAAGAATGGACGTCTTGCCATGCTTCATCTGCACATAAACGTTTCTGCTTCGGCTGCTTGGAGCACCTTGAGAAGACTGAGATTATTGTAATACTACAAAATTTTCTTTTGTTTAGTTTAGTTTGTGGGACTGTGCTCATTGATAAAAATAAGGGGGGGGGGGTGTTAAGTAGACCACTCCACTCATCTGTCAACCAGTCAGGCGGCTGTATTGATAAACAAAGATGAAAGAACAGCTATGAATTATGATAAGTTAAAAGAGATTGAAGGCGGTATGTAAGAACATATTATAGTGAATGCTTAGTGGAGCAATAGTGTGGTCCCGAGCACACTTTCGCTCCACATTTTAACCTACCATGACGCAAGCAAACCTACACTAGTGTCAACAAAGTATCCACCTAGTCAAGTTCTTGCATACAGCCCTGAATGCTGGAGTTTCTTCTTGCTTGTCATGTGAGGATTGAGAAATAGTGTCACTTGTTCTTACTCTACAGACCACCTTAATAAACATTTAATCTTGGCATGGACCATGAGTGGAGATAGCAAAAGATTTGTTTCTTTCGATACCGGAGTGTGAGTACTAATATCAGTAAAAGTATCGAGTAAAAAAACATTATCAAAAGGAAAATACAGTATCCCCATGGCTTCTTTGGTGCTGACTTCTGACAGTCAACATTTTGGTATATACCTAAACTTTGACTGTCAGAAGTGACAGCTGCTAAACACATGTTTTTTGCAGATCATATGGTTCGGCGTAGGGATACATAATTTGGTCTGGTAGCTTTTCAAAGGCGTCAGCTATCAGTCAGCACCAAAGAAGCCATGGGGCTACTGTACCTATATTAGTAAAGTATCGATACTCTTTCACATCCCTAGATGCACATTTTGTTTGGTGAACTAGAAAACATGAAGACCAAGTTTGAAAATGTCAGTTGGAGTATCTTCACAGGCACACTTCTGTGGCACTAAACGGTATTTGTGTGACGAGAGCTGCAGCCCCTAATACCACATTTGTGTGACGAGAGCTGCAGCCCCTAATACCACATTTGTGCGACGAGAGCTGCAGCCCCTAATACCACATTTGTGCATATGACAAACAAACCATCTACAGGACTTTGTCCTTGGATGTTAATAGATCCGAGTAAGGCTGTGTTTTAGGGACTGGCTATTTTTAACCCAAAGAATACAATGTGGAGTCTGAAAGACATTGACCAGGAAGAGCTAGTTTCCGACTACTACGAACCGAAGCAAAGTGTTGAAAAGCAAATGTAGGACACAGTGGTGAACATTATAGAGGCGCTGCAGGTCACATCCGGCATTGCTAGGAAATAAGATGAGGCAATTTGGTTAACATTTGCAAATGGTGAATTTAAAAGATTTCTTGCAATGCACAACAATGTTCTGACCGACAAAAGAACAAACCTTGATGGCCACAGTGTAAGAATAGTTTATTTTACAGTTAACATGACATGGAGAAAAACAGCATAAATACTCATTTTGGAAGTCCAGTAAGTATCGTTGAGAATGGGGCCAATTCTGTACTGTATGGAAATAAAATTATTAAACATTCGAACAGTGTGCCAATGACCTTATGTTGTTGTATAAGTGATTGTGTATCTAGAAGCAGTGCTTCTGTATTCTAGACTAGCTATCCAACTAGACTAGTTATCCAACTCATATTGACATAAACAAAATCACCTTCGGCATAAAAAATATTTCCCCTTTTGTACGCCTCATAATCATAAAATGTTTCCAGCCTGCGACTGGATAAGTTTAGTAAAATGCCTCCATCTTCCTCTATCCTTTTACCATTCTTCTTTCACTTGCACACTTTCTGTTATCTGTTTCTCCCATCTCTTGATGTCCATTGCGGTCTCTTTCTAATATACGTCATGTCCCACTCTCTTTGGCATCCTCTCATTTTCCACCCTCATTACTTGACATTCCATCACAGCCTTGCTCCCTCTACTATCTCATGTTGGTCCCTAGATCTGTTTCTCCTCCGGATAGTTAACATGCTCTTCACAAACTTCATACCCTTGGCCTCCACTTCCCTATTCTCTCTTACAGTTGATATCCATGTTTCTGCTGCAGATGTGACTATGGGTACAAAGGACACTTCAAGGACACTTCTTCATAGAAGGTCTCTTACACACCTCTAGACCAACTCTCCCAGTGGCCCTATTATTAAATCCTCTCAACTCCCACCCTTCGCCCCAATTACACTTCCTATTCCCTCTCTCCCCTAGCATAAGACATCGGCAAACATCGTGGTTTTCATTCTTACATCCGAGAGTTTCCTCGCTACTTTATTTGGGACCACTTCATCCACCCCTTCTCTATCTTAACACCACTAATCCTCTTCTCTCTTCATTTATTCACTTTTATTCTTAAACTTTTACACTTTACATGTTTTTAATTTTCAGAAATATTCCTTTTTCATATGAAGAGAAACATTTGAAATATAACTGAAAACTTATTCTATAAGCATGAAGTTTCAGAACAAATATTTCTGTTTTTTTTTTAATGTGTGTCTTCATATGAAAAAGGAATATTTCTGAAAATTAAAAACCCTGTGTAGGCCTAACTGTGGAAGAAAGAAGAAATGGAAAGTGTATTGGTTTAAGAAGAAATGAAAATAGAAGTGTGTTTGTTTATATCTAGGCCTAACCTAACTATCCGATTCACTAACAGGAGTAAATAGTTGCGCCGGCGCAAGTTTCACTAACAGAAGCAGGAGCAATTTGAGAGCAAAATTGCGCCTTTTATTTGCCACTACTCAACTATTAAATCAAGACTGTCACTTTAATAAATTTAAATGGCGACATATTATCGTAATGTCTTAAAATACAATTAGTTAACTGTACTCCAACTAATAATAAAGGAATTAAAATAACATACGTCTGTCAAGCACAAAACTTGTTTCAATTTAAAAATTGGTAACAAAGCAATTACTTACCTTTTACTGTTGGATTTTTACATAAAAACAATGCACTAGAATTTCTTGCATTGTTACAAAACAAAATCACAAACTGTGTAATCTTTGTCTATATCCAAAGAGGTTTATATTCCTCCACATTAGTCACATTTAACCCGAAGATAATTCCAACGGTGTAGACTTGGTTGCAATACAGAGTAATTTGTCACGAGGACTGAGTCATTGCGGCACAACAGTATAAATTAATAGCTCAGTGGTTAAAGCATTGGCTTACTAATCCAAAGGTCCCAGGCGCGATTTTTGTGTCCAGGTGTTATTTTTCAATTCAAAGAATATAAATGGGTAATATTTTAACCAAGAGGGTGAATTTATTGAGGCCAATTTTACAAACGTGTTTTAAGGAGACTAATGTAGCGTAAAGGATCAAATAGAAATAACAAGATTTAGGATTTAGGTTTTTAGTTTTGCATACAAAAGACTGGATCCACCCCCACACCCTTGGTAGTCAGGTACATATAAAACTTACAAAGTACATCAGCTTTGATTTATTTTCTTCTAATGTTTTCCTGCAAGTTTTGACAGTACAGCTCATGATATCGCACACCTTGTAGATTCAGCCTTAAAATGATGAGGAATGTACGGCCCTGTGTACAAAACAAACCTGAATCACTTGGTTATAAAGAATTGGAGTACTAAGTTCAAACCTGAATCACTTGATTATAAAGAATTGGAGTACTAAGTTCAAACCTGAATCACTTGGTTATAAAGAATTGGAGTACTAAGTTAAAGGTCTCAGGTTTGATTCCCATGCTTAGTTGCATTTTTTCAATATATAGTTAAACAACCTATTTAATAAACTGACCTATAGAATAAAGTTTACCAAAATAGGAAATAAAATCCACTAATTTTTAACATGTTGTCTTGTTGAAATGAACATTATGGTGGATTACGCTATTTTATTTGGTAATTATGGTAATAAATGTTAGTTTAAACTTATTTTGTCAGTATAGTGTTTCTAATTGTGTTCCAGCTGTTCTCTGGCTATTTTGACACCGAGGTTGGTCCTAAGGTAGAAGCTGACAGCTATAAGAACATTGTTGATAGACTGCATTGTGAAGCAGAAGATGTGGTTTTCTTTACAGATGTGTCTAAAGGTATTTTGATTATTTATTCTTTGTTGAGGATAAAGTCAAGTGAACTTTTAACATATTGTGAGTATGTATGAATTAAAGTAGCCTACATCAAGAATTTTATGAGATTTCACTAAACAAATATGATAGAATTCTATAAATCGAAGCACAAATAAAATTTTAAACACTAATACACATTTACATGTGCTCGAATATTCTGATATTACATGGCATCTTTCTCAAGAGGTGATAATGGTAGACTGAACAGGAAGTTTGTTTCAGTGGCTCCAACATGTTCAAGGATTAAAACTTACGCAGGCTTAAAAGTTTCTGTGTAATTATCTTATTATGTGGTAGTTTCGCAACAAGGTTTTGATATAGAACAGTTAACGAATATATAGGTTTGGGTTTTCTAGACATCTTCTTGACCTGGAACATTGCATTGGATTCTCTTGAAAGTACTTTTAACATTTTGATAGTTTAGCAGTCGTCAAAGTTGAGGTCAATAGTGGAGGCAAGTGCCAGGACTCCTTATTTGGGAGAGTTTCAGAAGCCAATATATTTTTCAGTGCGTGGTTGGCATTTAGTTGATAAATTAGTTGACTGGATTCAGAGGTGTGATCACCTAGAGAAAATGGCTACTGGTGGACTTTGCAAGCTATTTTATAGCTGGATTTAGTAGGGGTGTGGGAATAGGATTATTTATCGAATCGAATATCAAAACTTTTGAACGAACACCGAATAGTACAAATCGAATAGTAGATTTTCCATAAATAATAGCTTTGGCTATTTAATTCTGTTATCATTATCTTAAGCATATTTCCCTATAGTTATTAATAAACAATCGATTATCGAGATTAATCGGTGTAAATAATCGTAGCATGATCAATTATTTTAAATAATCTGTTTCGGTAATCAGTTTTACTGAATCGATACACCTCTAACTTATTATTTTATCTGTAAACACTGGACTATATAAAATGCAATTACACTGAAATAGTCAATAATCATATAATGTCCAGTATTATTATAGTGTTAACTAACAATTTATAGTACTATAATCCACTCAGTATAGAATAAACTTTATAGTTTAATAGTTACTATAGTATTGATGATTAGTACGATAACAAAACTTATGGTGCTCACCATGATTGCTCAATGTTTGCAAAATAATTATTCTCTAAATAAAATGATCCATGTATAATGTGTATGCAAGATTCATAACCATTCATCGAACTATTTTCTAAGGGCCCCAAGTTTAGTTGGCACAGGACCCCCAAAAGTGTTAATCCAGACCTGATTTCTACGTGAGTTACATTGAGCTAATACATTGATTATTGAATTGAGAATAATTAATATAACAAACAGCAAAGACAAAACTTTCCACCGCCCGGGCATATTTTTATTTGTACTTCAATAAAAAATACCTAAAAATGCCATTCGTGGCATTTTTTCTGTTTAGGTAATTTTTAATTATGTACATTCTTATTTATTATGACATTGCAGTAGACCTAAAAATAAATTAAATATATCTAACCAACTTTAATGTATAAAACTTTGATTCAAACTTTTATTCAACAAACCTATCATGAAAAGTATAAAAGTGGCAAGATCTGGTAATTCTTGTTTTTGAGTACTGTTGATGTACACTTTGGTAAAATTGCAAAAAAAAAAACTCTAAATTGGCATTGGTCACCTGCGAAATCTGCAAAAGGGCTTACTGGCCCAGCCCTACTTAAATCATAGAGTTATTTGGGTCTGTAATAGTTCTAAGTTATTTCCACAGAAACAAAATAATATTTTTGCTATGCGTCCAAACTAATCTAGTTTCCGGTTGTTTGCAGAGGCAGAGGCAGCGAAAGAAGCTGGTTTAAATGCAGTGCTTGTGGTGCGGGAGGGTAATGCCCCATTAAGTTCCGAGGACAAAGCCAATTTTCTTGTCATCAACTCTTTCCAAGACTTTGTGTTTGAGGTTTCTGCAAAGAGGCAAAAACTTTCTTCCGATGGACCACATGAGTCGGAAGTGAACCGTTCTTCAGGTAATATGTGTGAGTCGGAAGATGTTGAGATGGTTGATGTTAGTCAGGCTAAGAGCGGAGAAGAAAATGTCGGTATCGCAGCTCAACTTGACATTTTACCGTCAAATGACACGAGGACAAAGCAAGGTGAATCTCAAAATGTTGATATTAAGGAAGAACCAAGCAAAATAAAGACTGATGAAACTGAAACTAAGACTGTGTTAAAAGAGTCCTCAACTGAGAAATGTGAAGGGGTCAGCCCTCTTGAAGCAATTAAGACTGATACAGATGATGAATCTAAAGCTCTTGAGATTTTGACTGATAATGCTAATATTGAAAAGGTAGACATCACTCAAACTTTAGATAACTCTGAGAAATCATCTTCTGAACCAGACATTTTGGAAACAAGCCCCATATGTGAAGTGAATCTAAAGGATTCATCTACAGAATCAAGTAATCCCATTCCTAATCTGGTTCAAACTGCTGAGAAAGTGGATGCTAAAATAGGCTCCTCTTCAGAAAAAGGGGATGACTCGGTAAAACAAGCTGCATTGGTATTTAATGAAACTGAAGATGATACTCCCAAAACTGAAGTTGGTGTGAAGCCAATTAGTCAAACAGAAGATCAAATTTCAAATTCTAATCATGAAGACAGTTCACTTGTTGAGCTTGAACATCTGAAGGCAGTTGCCAATGGATCCAAGGAGGACCAAGGAAAGATTAGCATTCCGATACCAGAACTTTCAAATAATGTTTGTGAGCATATAATTCCTGAGATAAAAGTGACTGAAGTTGAAGATGTGCTCATATCAGTGGAAGAAAAGAAAAATGATCCTGTTTTATCTGTAGATCAGGTCAGCGACGTGAAAGAATCTAAACTAAATGTTACTAATCCAACAAATGAAGAAAACGTTCCTGTTAAAGAAAACCTCCACATTGAACCTGTACTTAATAGCAAAGAGGCTGAAAATACTCATGAAGCCACGCATTACAATGAGACAAATAAGAATGTTGATATTCTTAATGAAAAAACAAATATAAAAGATAATGATTTGGCATCCAAATTGTGTATAACAACTGAAGAAAGACAGACAGTTATGGCTGGGACAATGGAAAAAAAACTTTTGCAAGAAGTTTTAGAAAAAATTACAAAATCTGAAAATGAAGTGTTGAAAGAAGAGTCTTCTGAGAAAATGGATGTTTCTTTAAATCTAGACAATTCATCACAGAAACAAAATTTTAAACCTCTTGATGAGGAGCCTGAAAGAATGGAACTGAAACCCTTAACTAGACAAGTTGTAACGTCTGCCGACTCTGAAATGGAGGTTGAATTGGACAAATTTGTTGAAAATTTAGAGGACTCAAAGTTCAATCAAACGGAATCAAAACTAGAAGGTAAAATAGTGGCCGAGACAGCAAAAATATCTGACAAAGATGCAGCCTTGGAAACTGGAGTGCAATCCTATGAACAAGCTAACACAGTACATCCAGATTCATTGGTGTGCAAAAAAGCAGAAGACAAATCATTGACTGAAACAAAGGCTTCTGTCTCCGTTTCTGAGTCAAATATTGATTCGTTGTTATTATCCGAAGAAAATAAAAATAATGAAACAAAGACTGAATCTTGCTCTTTAAAAGACTCGTCTGCTGATGAATACAAGACTGATATGAATGAAGATGAAGACAAATCTATGTCTGATCCTAACCCAGAATCTTGCTCTTTAAAAGACTCGTCTGCTGATGAATACAAGACTGATATGAATGAAGATGAAGACAAATCTTTGTCTGACCCAAATCCTCTTTGCAAGATTTCCACAACTAAAAATGATGAAAACAATGAAACGATGCCTTCTAAAACAGAGGAGGTTGCGGGAGCAGAAAACTGTAAAGTGGAGGCGGCCGCAAGTGAATGTAAGACTGAAAACCAGAAAACTGATATTATTGAGTCAAAGACTGATGTAATTGAGCCTAAGAAAATTGATGTAGAAGAGAATGCACAACAAGAAAATGGCGTGACAAATGGAATTGTCGAACCTGTGCACCAGGATGAGGAAACTACAGAATTAATACTCAAGAAGTTGTCTTCTGAAACCTTTGAGGGAAAGGAGGAGAATCCAATCACTGCTCACTCGTAATTGTAATTTTATATTTTGTAAGCTGTTTCTTTTTTATTACTTTTTATTGTTTTTTTGTTTTATTTTGTTTTTGTTTAAGAGCCAAGCAAAGTGTTTTATATGTTTGGTAGACTGAAGCTCAGTATTTTGTCAAGTACCTGGGGTGGGGGGAGGGGTGTAGTAAGCTACATTCCTGTGCTACATATTTCTACCAGCCTTTAGTTGTATATTTACAACACTCGTGTGGTTTATCTTAGTTTTATCCTAAGACCTTGATTCTCTATTGGTCAATCAGATAACTTGGAGGTGTGGCTAAGCTTTATCCAGATGTCGCAGAAAACTGAAGTTTTTGCATTTTTCACTTGCCAAATGCAGAATTGATATTACTTTTTTTTTCTGTGTAGTTTTTATGGTAAAATAATTCCACTTCCACAGTCTTTCCGTGAAGAATTCAGAAAATCAAATAAAGAATGTTTACTGGATTGAGTTTGCTTACTTATCTAAGTTACCTGTTAACCTGGGAAAGATAAACAATTCTTAATCTCCATTCAAAGGGCTAATTGTCTTCCTTTTATCTTGGTCTCCATTTAGGGGACTAGCATTTATTGTTAAATAAAAACCCTCGATATATGATACTTTTTTATAAAGGGTCAACACGCATGTGATTTGTATGAAGTAGCATTCCAATGTATTTATATAATAGCATTATTTAATCCTGGAATGTATTTCAATGTGCTCCACTTTGTATTTGCTGTTTAGTACGACTGATATACACTTTTTGTAAACTCACACTATTGTTCTGAATCAGTGTAATTGTATACTAAACTGTGAAAATTGATAAATGTTTGCAAGTGAATGTCTTGGCATATTTTTAATTTCTTTCCTGATTTTTTTTTTCTTAAAGAAATAAACAAAATTAATACAATGACTAATGCCATTTGGTTTGTGGAAAGAGTAAGGAACATCGCTTACACCTGACATCGCTAACACCTGACAGGGAAGTAGAGCACTTTGTTAATCCTATTGGTGAAAGATGAAAAGTCACGACTAAACTATGTTACCATTTAGGGGAATGAAAGACTGTTAACTGGCCAGAGTAAGCTCTGAATCATTTTAATGTTTATTTTCTTAAATGCATAGATAACATTACTTTAAATAAGTTGCAATCCAGTCCCCAGAAAGTAGCCAATGTTACTATTGCCTATCCCTAATATGTCAGAACAAGGAGGATAGTGTGACCATGGATAGATGTCTAGACAGTCAATTTACTGACACGAGGATGGTAGTGAGTACAATGAAGGAATAGGCTCTGGTTGTAGCTAAGTTATGAGAGTGCCTTTGAGTCCTGAAATACACTTATTTCATCTACTGTCCCTGGTATGACCCCCATTGGTAAACTTCTTGTTTGTAAGTTTCCAACTATATTGGAGTAAGAACAGACTCCACACTCCTATGGTAAATCACTACCATAATAAGGGACATGTGGTAAACACAAGGAGTTAGAACTTCAACAAAGCTTCACCCATGAAGCAGAGTCCTCTTGGATCCGTGACTATTCTCGTGCTACCGTCCCATTATACCACTCTTGAGCTTCTGAATTACAATTACCCCAACTTGTGGATACAGTAAAAGTTTATTTAATATAAAACTAAGTTATTTGTATAAGTAGAAATGTTTAAAATATAAAAATGATTATTTTAATAAGTGATTGAACTAGGGTATTAAGCAGTACCACCATTGAACTGCATCGTTGGGCATGCATATTAAATGTCAAACTTATCTAGTTTGGTCTGCCAGTAATGGGGAGGTTGAGGTTTCAACACCGGCTGGGTGTAACACAAAGGGCTCGAGTATGTTAATTAGTAATAGATTTACTGCAGTGTCTTCAAGGAAAACCTCTTTCCACTTTTTAGAGTATTTTGTATATATATATTTGGAAGAAGTTGCTGGAAAGGTGGATTGAAAAAATAATATGGCTTTTACAATTAAAAGGAGAGTGTTCACACTTAACAATGATGCCACTGGACAAAGGGGTAAAATTTTACTGTCCTTCGACTGCAGTAAAATGCTCCAATACAGATTACTTCATCGGAAGCTCCTCTGACATTGTAAATGAATATTTAAACAAACTTGTCAATCCAAATTACAAATATTTGTCTTGAAGAATAAAAAAGTTTAAAAATTAAATGGAGTTACCATATATTGTTATAATATTATAAGTTTTTATTTTAAAGCCCGAGTCAAAGTCTACATATTTACGCCCAAAATTGCTTCAGACTCACTCCATGGACCCGAATTTTACCTTGTCTTTATCACTTGATTGGAATTAAATGGGTAGTAAGACATGATTCAAAGAAAAAAGTACCACCAATGGCGTTGGCCTCGTAGCTAGATACTTTCTCCCAGATTTATTATATAACTCTGTAGCTTACAGTCTGAGTAGTTTGTTCATTTTTAAATATTTATATATTTTGGTTTAAAACCAAACTAAACCGCTCTTGTCCATCCCTGTACACATGAGCATGGACTTGGATTCACTGAAGGAAGCAAAGAGATGTGCTGGCAAAATCAATATGCCATAAAAAGAAAAGATACATTTTGAGAGCAAATTTGTACCCAATCAAGAGTATGCGCAACTTTCAAATCATGTAACTTCAATTAATTAAGATGGTGGCAAATTATCGCAATACTTCCCAATACAATTATTGGTTAACTGTACTAAGCAGATTTGCACTCCTTAACTAAAGGAGCCTATAGTACCATTAATAAGAGTACGACATCCTACAGAGATTAAACAGCCAATTCATTTGGGGACCACACATCACAATAGATTGAAACTTATTGCATTGTTCTTAAACTTCAACTTCATTCTAGTTAACCGACTGTGATAGGTTAACTTTGAATAAACTTAATTTTACTACTAACCAGTAACTATACATTAACTACAACTTAGTTAACTATTTGATTGATTCTTTTTTTTTAACAGTTTAATGGTGGTCCCTTCTGTGCATAGGGGAATGACTGGAACCAAGTAAGGTAGAAATAATAGTTAAAGCTCGTGTTTATTATAACTAGAAATTTAAAACTATATATTGAAAGAGAGAGAGTCCAAATCATTTTTAATTCTACATACGACAGCTTTCTGTACATTTCAAAATAATGGAGATTCATAGTTACACATTACAAAGCATGCTGTGTGTGATTGAATTAAGAGTTTAATATAATACAAAAAGGTTAGCAACAGTTTCCTAAGCAAATACAATTTCACTCTTGTATGGCTGGTATTGGCTAGTTTGTGTGAGTAAAATTTAATCTAGTTTCATTTGGTCTATTTAATGTGTATTCATAACTAACCAATGACGTGTAAAGAAGTATTCAGTTTTGGGGAGGTTAAGGCCACCTTTTATAAATAAGGTATGTTACCCACCAGTGTGTCACCAAACACTTTGGCATGCAAAATACTACACACTATCCAGCCTTTTTTTTAATGGTTTGCTTTATTTTATAAAAAGTATTTTGAAATGATTTGATTGTCATTGAAAGCTCAAATAGTTTATTTTCTGTTGTTTTCTGGAACTACAAGCTTTTACTTAATTGAATTGCCGGTGCCAAAACTGTCTGGTAGTAATAGTCCAAAGATTTACTCTTAGAGAAAACAATTATGTATTATACACATGTAGAGATGCACATCTCAAGAGTGCTTTTAAGAAATATAATTTAATATTCTTATTTATTTTCAGCCTAGGTTTTCAAGAACAAAATTATCTGTAACAATGGGGATTTCCTTGAACATTGAAGATACAAATTATAATACTTAATTTTCTTAAACAAAGAGTGTTGGGTTTGAATGGGAAAAAGTGTTATTGGTAATCTGCGATGTGAGGAGGGGGTTATGTGCTACGATTCGATTGGTCCTCACATCCCTATGTGAGGGGTGATGATAAGATAATAACGGCCATTCGTTTGCTGCTGAATGTTCTGAGCTGTCTGTTGAGAGAGAAATGGCTGATTGGTCCTCACCTTTCTTCATGAAGAGAACTGTTAGTATGCCACATAGCACAATGGGAGTGGACTTTTGTGTTGAAATCTAAACTTTGGAGTACTAAATGGCCGTCCTCCTACTGTTAGACCCTGTATTGCTGGGTGTTGGCCCATTGTATCGCCTCCTCGGCTAGTGGAACGTTATGTTTGTATTGTACAAGCATATACTCATACCATAAAATGATGGATTGCACCTCTCAGTCTTCTTGAGCTTGAACTCCACGACACAACCACCAGTTCCCCGAACGATACCAAACCAGCGTCCATAAATCTAACAGCTTGGATCATTATACCATCGTCTTGCATCGAAACATTCAACACAACAATACCAAGCCACTATCCATGAACACGGGGGCTTGGGCACATGATCAATGGAAGGTGGGGCACCTCCCCTATAATTTTAACAGTGATCAAATATCAATAACAGTGACATTTTTCAATTAAAATAACTGGTTTTGTAACAATTAATAAACATCGATACATTATCTAAGAAGGGGTGTTGAAATTATTAACATAAATATTTCACTCGTTCTCGAGAAAACTGATATTTCCAAACGTATGAGTTTTTGGCAAAACCTGTTCGGTAGCTAGCGCCATCTATAGTTTCTGTGATCCATCTGTTCTTGTTGGCGTGGAAGGATACTTTGGTTGGTTGTGAAGCCATGCCACGCCTTTCACCCTCCCACCCACCATCCCACAAAATAGGTTTTACTTGCACTTGACAGGGCCAAGGGCCTTAAGTTAAAATGGTCATTTAAGGTGAGAAGTTTATGTTCGAGACAGATCCTGCCAGTGGCAGGAAACTGCATGAGGATTATTATCATTATATAATTGTTTTCAATAAAGAATTTTGAAATTTAAATAATTTGTATTTTCTTATTTTTATTCCTACAAACATGCAGTAAAGTAAGTCGTACTGCAGTGATGGCTTGACCATGAAATTTAATAAAAAAAAAAAACTGTACTAGGGTTTCAAATAAATTACATTTAGGCTTCCACCAGTGGTGAAAGGGTTGTATGCAAAAACTTGACTAAGTGGATGTTAAATGGACACTTAGTGTGGGTTTGCTTGCATCATGCTAGGTTAAAAGATGGCGCGATATTGTGCTCAGGACCACATTATTGGTCCACTAAGCATTCACTTACGTTCTTGTATACCACCCTAATTGTAATAAACTAGGTGACAAGGAGAAAGGGAATTCTTAAAACTGAAGGGTGGTAGCAAAGCGTAGGCTATAAAAACAAAACAAAGGAAAAGCTTTGCTTTTATCGGCTTGACTTTGCTTCCATCTGCTTGGCTTTGCTTTTTTCGGCTTGGCTTTGCTTTTTTTCAGCTTGGCACTACTTTTTTTCGGGTTGGCTTTGCTTTGCATATATTTCTTTGGCTTTGCTTTTATCGGCTTAACTTTGTTTTTATCTGCTTTGCTTTTATTGTTTTGGCACAGCTCTTTATCGGCTTTGCTTTTATCGATTTGGCTTTACTTTTTTCGGCTTGACTTTGCTTTTATTGACTTGGCTTTGCTTTTATTGCCTTGACTTTCAATTTATTTCTTTGGCTTTGATTTTATCGGATTGGCTTTGCTTTTTTTCAGCTTGGCACTGCTTTTTTCAGGTTTGCTTTGCTTTTATTGCCTTGGGTTTGCGTTTATTTCTTTGGCTTTGCTTTTATCGGCTTAGCTTTTATCCTTTTGGCACAGCTTTTATCGGTTTGGCTTTGCTTTTTTCAGCTTCGCTGCTTTTTTTAGGCTTGGCTTTGCTTTTATCGGCTTGGCTTTGCTTTTATCGGCTTGGCTTTGCTTCTATCTGCTTGGCTATGCTTTTTTCGGATTATGTAATAAAAAGAAAACTTTTGAAAATTAGGTTACCTCAACACAACTTGAACAATTTTGTGTTACATTGGTGCTTTCCTCAGTGTAGTCTATAAGATCATATATTTGTGTTAGGCATGGTTTAAAAATAGGAATCAGGTAAAGAACTAAAATAAAATATCAATTAGAAGAAATAAAGTAAATTTTAAAACTCACTGAATTTCTCAATTGCCATACTAACCAAATATAATATTTATTACCCTTCACATGGCAAAAATCCATCAATCATAAATTAAATGTTACTAACAGTAGAATAGCAGGGTAAATATAACAAATACTACACTAATAAATCCCCCAACAATGTTTTCCGCCAAATAAATATTGTATGTGTGCTACAAGTATTGAAATGCTGAAGTAAACAAGCACTACTATTGTTATGATTTTGCAGCTAGTAACAGTTCTCAAAACTAACACCAGATGTTAGAGGCGCAAGGGCATGCTAGTATGAAAAATTCAACGTTCTAACACTCTTGTGGCTATTTCCGACTGTAGTTGGATAAAGTTTACACGTCGTTGGGTGACATCAACTTCCGCAGTCAATGGCTATAATGCTGAGATCGGATATATCCGATTAATGCAGCAAAAAGCTTAACAGTGACACAACATTTACATATATTTTAAATAAATGTTTGGTTGTTAAAACTTTCATATCAATTGTATCCAAATAAGAAAAAAAACAAAAGCACATCATACTGGTAAAGGTGTTCATACCTGCCAAGGGCTTTGTGTAAGCATCCTCATCAAACAATTTTTTTTTATATAGATTCTACCTCTGGGTTAAGCAAGCCTTGTGCTGTGCTAACATTGGGCTTTGGCCATCCACCTGAGATATATAAATCGAGGTCGCACAGCCACCTAATGGTGGGAATAACTGAGTTGTGTAGGGTAGAGGTGGAGGGAATTATGGAGGTTGTACTTGTATTATGCTTAACTTAGCTCAAACTGCTCTTACAACCCAAAGCTAAGCTAGTGCGATAGGTAAATATTGATTAGTGCTGCACAGCTTTGGTAGATCTATTTTTGTGTGTGCGTGCGTGTGTGGGTGTGTGTGTGTATGTATGTGTGTATATATATATATATAAAATCATGTGATTTGCTGCTGTAACTTTAGAAATTAACGGAGTTAAATGTTGTCAATTTTAGTCGCAAAAAAAAAGTTGGTATTTTCTGAAGGAGTCTCATAAAAATGAGACTGTATACTTAGAAAGGATACAATAATACAGGTATTTCAAAAATAAAACTACACGCCATCCTTTTATGGAAACCACAGTTTATTGCTCATTTCATTTTTGTTTTATTCATCTGTACAAGGACGTCATGTGTATCTATTCACAGCGTATTGAATAAATACAACTAATTCTAGTTCGATATAAACTAATTTCATCATAAAGCACAATTTATTTTGTTACATAGTTGCCACACTTCCCAAAAATCCAATAAAATATCTTTGGCTTTAAAAATATACAAATACTTTGTACATTAATGCCATTACTTATTATTCATCCTGTTACTGGAATTACTGTGCAATTTTACATGTCATGTTTGAATTTCAAAAGAGTCTTAAATTATTAATAATGTGAATGTTAAAAAAAAGACATTAGTAAAGACAATGCGGTTAAATAGTTCACAAATTGGGCCCAAATATCTGTACATTAACGACAATAACAATCTTCACAAATATGTACTCCATGTAGTCAATTTATATATAGTTAAAGTTAGTAATGATTAGAGAAATGTAAATAAAATGGCTTTTTTTTTAAATTTTGATTAATTAGTGTCCTTTGGAAGAGAAAAAAATATATCAGTAGAAACATAATGTCTGGTCAGAAAAACAAAGAAAACTCTCTTATGAATGAAATATCATTCTTTGGATTAAAAGTTTTTTCTAAAAACACAAAGGTTTTTTCTAAAAACACAAAATTATCATTTTTAGGAACAATGAACTTTGATAGCAAGTATTTTATAGATATATATTTTGTTTGGAACTACAAATAAAATTCATAACTAATTGGTACAGTTAACCAGACATGAGTGATTAAATTGGAAATAAAAATATACAGAATTTATTATTCTTACCAATTTGACAAGCCAACATTTCAATCAATAATCAGTATAACAGTGTTGATAGAATTTGTAAAATATTTCCAAGTTTTAATATAATATTATTTATAACATCATCATTGTGAAAATTATCTTATTAATAAACCTCATAATATGATTTGGAACTGTGCACATAATTTCTCAGATCCATTTGTATAATTAAATACCACTTAATATAATGAGATAAGTTCTTTTTAGCATTGAATAGTGATTGTTTAGTTTTTTCTTTGTATAAAAAGGCAATGCAAAATACTTAATTTAAAGTTTTGTTTGTTTTATGTTTAATTTGGTAAGATACATAATCACTTTCATTTTACTTAAAAACACATTAAGTGCTGCTTTAAAACTCGATATACAGAACTCAAGTACTGATATACAAACAATTGATGTGTGTACTAAACACAGGTCATCAAACAAAACAGAATTTTGACATTATAAAATAAGGAACTACTTTTTGAAATGTAGCCTATTCTTTGAATTTTATAATATGTTTGTTTCAACAATATCAAACATCGAGTTGTTTAAACATAATTATATTCAAGCACATTCATTACAGAAACAGGATGGTATTTTTTACTTTGCTTTTGTCAACAAAAGACAGGATACCATAAATAGATATAAAAACAATAGTTCATTTGTTAATAACTATAGGAGCAGTTTAAGTGAGAGGGAAATGGTAAAAAATACACCATTTACAGTTTTCAAATATTTTCGAGCAGTTGGCTTAAAAGAGTAATTACAATGTAATTCTTTAAAATTAAACATCCCCAAAACACAGATCAAAAATGAATAAGTACAAAAAAAATTTAATCATTAATATGACAGGAAATGTTTTATCAAATTTAGTCAAATTATTTCTTGACTTATTTTATTAATAAATTATCACTAATGATTGTATATTTTTGTTCCATATAATTTAAGTATGCTTAGACCAAGACTTACATTTTCATTTAACAAATAAATTCATACTGTAGTCACATTTGAGTGTACAGCAGGATTACATTAAATATATTCTTTGTTTCAACAAGTCTAAATTCCATATGGCAGGACGACACTTAATAAAAGTGATTTAAATTTCAGTAACCTACTTTATGAAATTGGGGGGGAGAACGCTTCTAAATAATGGTGTTTTTGATTATAACTTAAAACCGGAAACTAATTCTAATCATTTTTATCAAACACTTGTTTATGAATGCACACCAACTAAATAAATTGCAATAAAAAATATTAATTTAATTGTGTTGATGCTTTAAACCAATTTAAGAACCTGTGCCATCACATTTATTGCAAATCTCCTCTCATAAATATATCAATTTGTTTTAAAATGTTACTATGTTGTTTTTCTAATTTTATAGACTCCCTTTATGTTTAATTTAATTTCTTTAAATTCTAACTACCATCATCAGCCAATGAGCTTGGTTTTTAACAGAATTGTACAAGACAATATCACAGCACAATTATTTTTTAATCTTCAAATGCTCATCAAACATCACTGCAAACCTCGAGTTGTTAAACCAACCATGCTGCAACTGCAAGTTGATAAGAATATAGATGATAGTTGAACTACGCCAACATTAAATTTGTTTAATATTATTATAAACATTTTCTGATCATTATTAAGGGTGAATGAAGGAAAAACTTTATAGGTCTCTTGATTTTTTTTTAATGTTATTTTTTCTTGCGCCTACAGGAATAATAATTTATATAGACGCTTTGATCCCCATAAAAACAGTAAATTCTGAAGCACTCATATTCTAACAAATAAATCTTCACTTTATGGTCCTCTAGTGGGATTAGAACACAAACCTTGGCACATGATTGTACATCACTTAACATATTGAAACTATTCATGTGCTGTCTTTTCTAACTAAATAACTCTAAAACACCTTGACTTGGTATTACCATTTTAAAGGTCTAAAGAATTGAGACCAATATGTAATGGTTTATACACAAAGTCACAATATTATCAAATAGTTTTAAAAGAATATCCATTCACCCTTAATGGCAGTATAAAATAATGTATAATTTACTGGCCAAAATTTTTGATTGTTTGAGCTAAAGTCAATAAAATGCACAGCAGTTCTCATTGAAATCTTTTTTTTTTTTTTTGCAGTTTTTTTATTGGTTTAAATTATCTTATTGTCAGTGGCATATGTTGAAATATGTAATCTGTCTTATAATGAAAGAGAAAATACATAAATATTATGTAGTGATATAATAGCTATATATTATATTGACACTTGGAGTATTTTTTTGGAGCACCTAAATCAGACATGTCAAACTTGTGGCCTAACCTATGATTCCGTGCGGCCGTTTTGATGAACCAACATACAATGTGGCCCAATTCTACTTTTTATAAACATTGTAGAAATACACCATTCGAGACTACATTTGTAAAATTGGTCATTATTTGGCTAAATCTAGCAAGGGAGTCTGGGGTAACCAAGTGCTACTCTTTACAGAAATCAATTCCCAAAATTGTTAAATTTTCAAACCAATTATGTGCAATGTTTGGAAGCGTGCAAACCGTAATTATGTATCTTATGAAAATGAACAAACGCCCGAAATATCACGGCTTACAGACAAGTATTTGTCAGCAAATTATAAAAGTGACTTCAACACAAGATTTAGAGCCAAACATCCCATTGGTGTTGAGAAAAAAGTTTTTAAAAATCTGATAAAGTCTTAGTATATTTTTTAATAGCAAGGTTCTTCAAATTAAGTATTTTTTTATACTTACAGTGGTGAAAATATTGAATTTTTCTAAAAATGGTCCTTTCGGTATTTTAAATTTCCCATGTGATCGGTGACCCTTATGATCAAACGGGTTTGACATGCCAGACACATCATTTAATAAATTTATAGTAATGTGATATTATCAATTATTTGTAGTTTTCATTTGATTTATGTTGAAAGTTGGTGTCATATAGTTAAAAAAAAAGCCTTTTTATTTTGAAAGCCATTAATGATAACTCTAGTTTCATCGTATCCAGCACTAATCTTGCTTATTTTACTGTACAAGAATTTTGAGAAATGAACATTACGTAATGTGATGTATTTTTGTGTGGTTCTTGTATTGATGGTACAAAGTTGAACCAAAGAAGCAAATACTTTACCTACTGAAATTCTCTTATACGTGTGTTAACATTTATATTTATAAACACATATATGAAATTTTAAGGTCATTTTTTTTAAAAACATTACCAATATAAGAATTGCAGCATAGTTGGTTTGTGAATTACAGTGGTGATGGTATCCTGAACTACGCCTAATAATCAACATTGTATCAACTAGTTTATGTGACAATATGTTTGACTCATACATTTGATCATTTTTAAAATTTGCAGCCGATAATGGAGTGAATAAGATTTTATTTCTCTCCACATTTTTAACTTATTCATCTAAAGGAGACTTGGCTCACAGTTCTAACCTCAAAATGTCCCCAAGATTCAGACATGTGGACTAGACTTTGACTTTATTATAATTATTCAAAATATTGTTTACTATTGGGAAGATTTCTGGTAGTTTTCAAAATATATATATATATATAGATTTATAACTTATTTATTTTTTTACATTTAGATTCTTTACATGAGTTTTACCTACAGTATTTACATTCATACAATATATGCTATTTTGTTTCTTAAAATATTTACATATGGAAAGTACAGAGAGCCAAGTCTACCATATAAATTTATTCAACCATACAGCTGTCTGAAAATTTATACGTAAACGATTACATCTTATAATACAAAAATTACCTAATATACACTACATTTATATATAACAAAGATAAGAGTAAGAAGTGGAATTTCCCATATCATTACAAGATTGTTTTTTTTTTAATTAATATCAAAATTTAATTACAGAAATTAAAAAAACCTTTATTTAAATATATATATATTTAAGTTTTCCTTAATATTATAGCAATTGACACAGATTTGTCGTTGAGATCAATGTGAAATGTTTCACATTCTGGCAATCAGCAACTGTTTACAAGATAATGTTTATTGTTGTTTCTACTCAGATATATATATGTATATAGCACCACAGTTTAGCAAAATATACCCTTTGTGGGTATCAAACAGCACATACCTGCACAGGCTAAAGTGCCACTCTCGCAATAAACTGGTTCGACAGTGACAGGGAGGTCAGAGTTTGAATCCTGGACAGGTGTAATGAAGATGGTTTTTTTCCTAAAGTACTTTCAACAGTGCACTTCCTTTAATGTAGTTTTGTAGGGAAGGGGAGAAAAGGTTAGGGTTTTTATAGTTTTTATATCAAAACTTTTTTTTTTGTCAAAATTAAAAATAGTACATAAGTGTTTAATTTTCTTCACGTAGTGATATCAGTTTAGTTCTCGATTATTTGCCAAAGATGTCTTGAATGCGAGATTTTGATTTTTTTTAAAATCCTGAACCAAATTGTTTTGTAAAAGTGTTCTAAACGCACTGCCAAATTTTAGTACCTGTGCAATTCACACTTTTAACAATTGTATTTTAACGTTACAAAAGAGTTGCATGCAATAGAATTCCTGTTGGATGGAAAATAAAACAAAAGATCAAATTTCGGTTTTTTTAATGTGCTTTCTTTATTTGTATATTGATAGAGAACTCTTGTGGGGCCGAGTGTTAGTGAGCCGCCCAAAATTGCACCAAACCCATTGGAGAGATAAAGGCACGATGTTAGAAATGTGAGATTTAAATTGAACAAATACAATCAAGACATTCCATGTTATAGAGATTACTCCAAAAAGTCCATAGCGTGAGCCCGCACAGACCGAGCGAGCGGCTGCCGTTGTTAGCGGATATAAGGTGTCATGTGGTCAGCACAAGGAACCCTCTGGCCGTTAATTTCTATTTTCTAGACTTTTTTATTTTAAGTGGCTCCTGTTTGTTCTCACGAGGGTGAGTTTTACCTCGTTCTGGAAGTTCCAGCGATTGGACCCGGTCTTTTAAGTCTGCTCTAAACTAGATATGTTAATACTTCAATATTATTTACAGGATTTTTTTTATTTCTAAAAGATGTGTAGATTAGTTCATGGCCTATATTATTATTATTAATTATTTATTATTATTATTATTATTATTATTATTATTATTATTATTATTATTATTATTATTTAGCACTGCATCTTACTACCCGTTTGGGTTACACGCTTAAGTACTAATTAGGCTAATGGGCTAGGAATTGGGAAGGTTGAATATACAGGAAGTGAGCCCGCATTTGCGTGGAGGGAGAGTGTAAAACCATTTAGGAAAAACCACCCCAGTTCACCCGACCGAGATTCGAACCTCGATCTCCCCGTCCTTGGCAAGTGAGCTCAACACGACTAGTGCGTTATCTAACTACGCCACCGAGGCGGGTCATGGCCTATATATGTTCCTTATTTTTATATATACTCATGTGAGTGTTAAGGAGTGTGTAATTCATAGAATGGAGAGAAATAGCTGGGGAAGAAAATCCAGTCAGCAGAAAGTGAATTACTAAAGACTGTTTACAAAATTGGGAGGAAAGTGGGTTGTACAACATTTAAATCCAAAACCTAGATAGTTAAAACAATATAAAAAATACCAAATTTGTCTGCCAAATTGACTGTAAAATTATTATTTAATTTATAGTATTAAATTTTGAATTTATTTATGGCGATCAGAGCTTTTAGTAATATATTTATTACATTAAATATAATATTGATTTATCGATAACTCAAATAAAACATATTACAATGTCAAGTCTAATTTTCAATATATAAGAAAGAAAGAAATGCCCGAAAGTGTTTCTTTCTCATGCCTAGTGGTGTGTACACGATGGAACGAAAATTTCATCCACATAATGTCTGTTCAGACATAATATAATAGTCACTGGCTGCACCTCACAATGACAACAGAAAAACTATTGTGGGATTCAAGAAAATGGAAGCTTTTAGAAAATTCAAACTTTTTTGTTGTTGTTAAACATTGATATCATTCAACTATTAAGCGAACTAACTAGATTTTATGGCACCTGCGACTAAAGTTGAATCTTCCCCTCTCAAAATAATAACAGTGAATCAAAACCATATGTCATCAGTCACATCACAGCTCCCTGCATTAACATTTTGTCAAGTTATGTTTACTTGACTATGTACACCCCCTGCCCCTCCCTGACCTGATTAGGAGGTTGTTAGTTAACTTAGATGAACTTTGGAAAGAGTTAGTTGGTTGGCAAAGGCTTGATAAAAATAATTTAGCCTTTGCCGCACCGGATTCCCCCTACTTTCCTGTGTGTATTATTCTACAGGTATCAAAAACAGCTACAGATATGACTTCACATATAAATATAAGAAAATTGTTTAAGTTAATTTTGTAACTGTCAAAAAAAAGTTTTCTTATCTGTATCCGACAACTAAGCAAGACATGTTTGGCAGTAGTGTTAACTACATATCAAGTAGTTAGGTTTATCTTGGAGTTTATTAATACAAACTCGAGTCAGAAAAAGTCATGTAGTTTGGCCACGTGTGCTTATAAAGTTATATTTATCTTTGAGGAAACAAGACAAAATTAAAGCACTTTTACTGTGTTTTTTAGTTATAAAATAGCCTCTTTTTTTTAAACCAGTTTCATAAATATATTTCAATTCAAGGTAATTTTTTAAAAAACTAATAGATTGTTCGTGTTAAAGGATAGGCTTATCAATCGTATTAATTCATGTGCTTGATTCAAACGAGTGTGATCGGTGTTTAAAAACTCAATTCCATACTGTTAAAATAAAACATGGCTTTTACTTCGGCCTCAATAATTAATATATTCATAGGGCCAATGAATGAAATATCACTGTCACACGCATCATATTCATGGTTTTTGAGGGCGGCGGGGGTCTACGGTCTTTAAGAGATTTTACTTAGTGACTTTAGCATAATGTTTGTAAATTCATTCTGACTCTTATTATAATTTAAACTGAAAATTAAAAAACAGCCTGATGACTACAAAATTGTGCATTAATTTTAAACCCAAATGTAATAAAATGGATAGGTACAATAAATAAAAAATAATAATTATGTCAACAGTTGCTGCTGCGTGTATTAAAAACTAGTCTTGTAATTTATAATATGAAATATTCCAAGTGTAATCAAATCTACTATACAAGTAAACATCTTATAATTTATTCTGGGGTTGTCTTTGCATCAAGGCCTTCTTCACAGCAAAAGTATCTGCCCTTTCCCACACTATTTTTTACCCACAGCGGGTAGTAAAAAATATAGCTTCTCTTTGAAAGTTTTATCTTATTACAAAGTATTAATTTGTCGATATATTGTAAAAAAGGAAAGAATATGAAGAAAAATATGTCAAAAATATTGTGGTCAATAAACGACAAAAAAAAAGTTTTTTTAAATAATAAAATATAAAGTTAAGACACCATTAATGATAAAATTAATAAAATGTAAAAATATTGATTGAGCATGATTAGCAGTCATTTGAGCATTTTGTATAGCAAACAAAATATTTACCAGCAAATCATAATACATCTTGCTTTTGTGACACATAATGGAGTAAGTAACAAATTGAACATAGAATATAGGGCCTGCTAAAAGTTACAATTCACTTTTTAAGTCATGGTATATCAGTTTGACAAAATTTAAAAACAGAACTTTTCCAATGAAACGGGTATCTAAAATATAAAATTTTCAACTTACAGAATCTAAATTGCAATTCCTATGGCTCTTTTTGGTTAGTTGCCTAAAATTTATGTTTAAAATTTCATTTGAAGCATAACAATCAATTAGGTTTTATTGTGAAAAAGTCTGTTTACAATTCATCCATCTTAGCCATATTAAAAAATGAGGGCCTAGGCCCCATAGTTTGTTAAGTAACACATATCTAATAATAAAAGGACAATGAACTGTCTCGGCAGGAGCTTGCTCCGCTAAGACAGCCTTGATTCACAACCTGAGTACAGCGAACATTCTAGTCACTGAACGGTAACCTCACCAACGAGTTCATAAAAAAAATATTCTGTGGGACGATTATAATTTGTGCAACGTAAGGTACACGAGAAGTAGTTTTATCAGGTGGGCAACTTTGCAAGGAATCCAATTTATTTTTGTTTTTAAATCACAGTTTTAGCAAAGCAACCCGCCTGCGCCCCTCTCATTACGTGTCGACCAAAACGTGCATTATACTGTCCAAATCACCGTCGGGTCTGCTCGGGACGGACTTGAGAATGTCGTCGGCGCTCAAAGGGGTGAGCTTCCAGCTCGGGAGGAAGTCGTCAAACTCATGTCCAAGGTCCATGTCTCCGAGCAGACCCAGAGACGAGGTGTCCCCAGTAGAGTTCGGGGGATACAACTCGTTGTTGTTGAGGGGGTCCAAGTCTGACTGGTTTGAAAGGCTCAGCACGGAGCCCCAGTTGATGCTCCGCCCAGAGTCCTCATCACCGAGACCAGAGTCCGTGTCGTAGCTCGAGCTGGGGAAGGGGGTCGCCCGACCTGACGACGACAAGTCTCGCAGGCTTTGCTCATATTGGGGCGTCAGTTCAGCCCCCCGGTACGCGGGGGACTGGTACGCGGTCTCTACAGGCACTTCGGGGGGGAATTGGGGTGGTTGGTGCTGGTAAGCGGGAGCGGGTTGGGGAGCGGCGGGAGGCGGGACGCTACTGCTCCCACCGTTATTGAAGAAGAACCCCTCGTGCTCCATCTCTCGCTCGATGTACCTGAGGGTGTTGCAGATGAGCACCGACCTGCGGAGACTGGGGTCAGGGAACTGCCGGTACCTGCCCAACTTGCACATGGAGATGTTGAGAACAGCGAGTCTCCTCTGACGATAACACGCGGGTCCGCGACTGCACCAGTTCGTCCGTGTGTTCAGCTCACAACACTTACCACCCCCACCACTGACACTCACACTGTTCGGGGGCGGGACGTACCTGGGGTTCGAACTGCCCAGGTCTAGGTACGACTTTCCGTTCTCCTCGCAACGTATCGTCTGTTGGGTGCCAGCGAGATAGTAGTCCCCCTGTCCCCAGTAGCCACCTCGGCCGGTAGGTCCGCCCCCGTAACCCTGGTCCTCGTGGCTCCCCCCGTAGTAAGACATGTTCTTGAGTTCTGAGGAGTAGCACTCGCCATTGTCGCTACCGTACCTCACGCAGGGGAATAACTTCCCCTCCTCCTCTCCTTCATCGTCGGTCATGGTGGTGCGCAGGAGCGCGGTGGCGAGGACGGAGCTGGTGCTGTCCCCCAGACGCCAGTCATCCAGGTCCGTGGAGAGCCCCAGGGCGGCGTCCCGAGCCGTCTCGGCGCTCGCCGTGCGCCCCTGCTTGGCGGGAGGCGGGAGAACAGCCTCTTGGTCATCCAGTTTGCGCTTGTTAGCTGCTGCGTGGAGCCCCATCATGGCAGGGCTCTGGAATCAAACAACACTTTCAATCAGTCGCCTGGAGAGAGTAGAGAAGAACACCTTACCATTAACGTGGTTAGACATTGTTCGGAGCTAAACATTCTCGACTATGGCTAAGAACAATCGCCTGTTGATAAGTTCTGACCCCAGCGCTGGCCATTTGAGAATATTTAAATACAGTGAAGCCTTGACTTACGCGGTTTTTGAAGGTTTTCGTGCAAGGTGAAAAACCGCGTAAGCCGAATGGTGCTTAGATACGTTCTAATGTGCCTCTTCTTGTCACTTTGAAAAGATGTATTCTCACCACTCTAGCGTTTCTCGTGCACAATAAGTAGGTGTACTAAGAGGACACAAGTTGTGCTCACGGTGGAAACTAACAACACAGTGGTGATAATATATCTGTTGGGCGCCAACTGCGCGTAACTCAAATACGTGTAAGTCAGCGACAGAGTGAACTAGACAATCTAAGAAGTTAGGACAGTTGAAGTTGAAAGAACTAAACCAGCATTCGAGTAGAATTGTTCACGGGAACTGGGTAGCGTGCTTTGAACTGGGATGTTTGGTTCGATTCCCTTTGGACTGGGATGCTTGGTTCGATTCCCTACCGGATGCACTAGGAGAGGCTTTAGTAATAAAGTTGGTGAATGTATCTAAAAATACACTCTACACAGCCTGTCGCCTAAGGTTGAATAGTTTTTAAGTTGTAAAAAACCATTTTAAAAAATCCTTAGTAAATCTGTAAAAACAGCTGTGAAGCTTTGCCGAAAGTTAGCGGCTTCGTGTTTGACTGGCAAACCCCTCTTGACCTGAGAGTGTGGAGACAGAGCTAAAGCCCCTGCCTGAAAAGTGCCTTTTCCCGATAGTTCTGATTTCTAGCCGCTTTCCCCGGGATAATAGTAGCAACGACGAAGATATATAATTATATGTGCAACAAATGATCATTCTCAAATGGAATTTTGGTCAAAATTTGACAAGATTGCGATCGCTCGTCTAAAATATTCAATGATTTTGTTTGTTTGGGTCAACTTGCAGCTAATAGTTGTATAATACCAAACAGCATGTACTACTGTCTTGTTACCTCGATGTGAGTCTCACCGCCATAGTGAGCTGAGCACTTCACGTGCTGATAGACGGTAGTAAGGGTAAACACAATTAATTGGCGTGGGTATGTAAGTGGTTTTTCTTTTGGCCGAGAGATAAAAAAAACCGTAACTAAATCAGTATGGGATAGCATGGTAAAACTCAATAGTAGTAGTTCAACTCCCATGGTAAGAAATCGCTTTATAAAGTACATGTTAAATACCACAAAGTAAGAAATAAAAATACTAAAATTATTTATTATTTACATCTAATCGAATAATACCTTGATATCAGAAAAATGTTATTTTCCTGAAAATACAGTTTTATTTGATGATTAATTATTATTAGTAATCAGTGTTTCAATGTTTTTATTGGTAAAACTAAAAAAATCTACTGTAAGATGGAAAATCTAGTCCCAAGTAAATAGGGGAAATTTTTCCCTGATATAAAGAGCAGATGATTTGATTTTTTTACTTAAGTAATTATTAATTTATGGCAAAATATTGGATATACACTACAAATAGTATTTTGGCATACGTTCCTCTTGGGCCAAATTATTCAGGTGTAAACAGGCCTGATTTGAGAATGTCGGAAATCTTACCTCCCCACCCTCTTTTTGAAAGACTTTTCATCTTTTGATACGGATGCTGGTACTTTATATTTTGATTAACTTTTATCATTCGGGGTGGTTAAATTACAGCAAGTTTAATACATACGGATGGGCGGGCAGCTAAATAAGTTGTACCGGAAATCCCCCCCACCCCCAAATTTGTTTCCCAACTCGGGCCAATCCACCTCTTATTTTTAGATACAGTCCCTTTCTCTGAACGATAAAATCTAATTTACCGTCCTCCCCCCCCCC
>CABFWO010000464.1:32124-66532 GCA_902155825.1 Timema genevievae | reverse complement strand
CCCCCCCCCAAAAAATGGACGCTAAGCAGTGAAGGAAATAGGTTTAAAACTACTCCTACTATGGAGGAAATAGGCTTACAATGGTGATAATTTTTTTTACAGGAGGGTCAAGGGTATTGAAAAAATACTTATAATCATCGAGACCGGTAACAGTGAACAAGATTGATTAGACTCATCCTTTATTCAAAATTTGCATTTGTTTTTTTTTATGGAACATAGCCTACCACAATATCAAAATATAGGCCTATTAAAAGTCTTTTTGAGGTTAAATAAAAGTTAAAGTAAAGCAATGAAAAAAAAAACCTCTTGGTCGCAGCCTTAAGTTTTGTGAACAAACTATTTGGTGATCAATTTTACACCGATAATTTTGAATCAGTTGTATTTTGTTCTCCACATGACCGATATATGCACTACCTATAGTTCATGCACGATTCCCATTTTAGGCTATAACATTTTCGTGTTCGGTGTATTGTGTATACTCCATTCACGGTAGGAATTACTCTCTGAAAGGCCTTTTTTCCTACCAATATCCTACTATATAATAGCTTTCTGGTAGGGAAAAAGGCCTTTCAGAAAACAATTCCTAAGGTGAACCTATAAGGCCACGTAATGGGTTTTTTGTTTTTTATATAAACTGGTGTTTTTTTTTAAATTTTTCTCTGGATTTATACATTCTATCGTGATCTGTGTATTGTGTAGCTTGAGCTGTGATGCTACGTAATTTGTTTATAGTTATATCTTATAGAGACTGGAGTGATTGATTTTTTCCATTTTTTTATACACTATTTTTCTGTGTGAAAATGAGAAAAAAATTTTAAATCTTGCCTCTTGGCGCATTTATTTTCAACCACCCTTTTCAAACTCACCACGCTAGTTTTAGTGGTTTGTTTTTACCATACCAATAAAAATAATCTTAGTCACCCTTTTCATGTAGCTCCTCTAGATTACGTAATTGCTTTTCTAAGGGGATGAGTCGAAAATATGAAGAAATTATTAAGTACAAGTACCGTACCCCAATATAATTTTGAGCTATTTTGTACATTTCTAATAGTGTTATTAAAACATAAGATTTACAGCATAGACAACTGTATTTAATTTTCTTTTGATACTATAAGAGTTGTTCTCCCCCGTGTTTTTTACTCGACAGCAAAACCTGGATATAAAATTATACAAAAATGCAAAAGTTTCATGTAATGTCACTATATCCAAACAAATATTTTTTGATGAATAAAGTAATCTTACGAGAACGAACCATCATTAATTTTGAACATGAAAACATTAAAATACATTATATTCGGAAATGTTCAAATTATTATCTAGATGTCAATACCTACTGTTATCGATATGAAGACGAAATCGATACTTTTCTTCCGATATTTGAAATGAGTAAAGTATCGATAATTTACTGTATACTCATTAAAAGTATCTGAAGAAAAATATCGATACCGTAATAGTATAAAAAGAAAAGTATATCTATTGAAACGCACATAAAACTTTTCTGCTTCGTTTGCTTGGGGCACCCTTGAGTTGACTTGAGTTCATTGAGCTCTACAAAAGCTTCTTTTGTTTGGTTTGTGATGACCACGCTTATTGATAAAGGAAGGGGTAGTAAGACTGGTCGCTACTCAACCTGTGAGGCATCAGGCTGTATTGATAAACAAAGATGAAAGAACAGCTTTGTATTATGATAAGCTAAAAGAGGTTGAATGCTAGCGTTGCTTCTTGCTTGTCAGGCATAAAATGAGTGAGAATAGAGAAATATTGTCATTTGTTCTTCCTTCACAGTCCACCCTGGTAAATATTCAATCCCAGCATGAGTGAAGATGACAACAAAGTTATTTCTTTCGATACCGGAGTGTATTAATAACAGTAACACTATCGGGTAAAAAAAATACTAGTATCGAAAGTAAAATATCGATATTAATAAAGTATCGACTCTGTTTTGACATCCCTAAATTGTCTGTTAGTAATCCCCTGCCTAACAGTATATACCGCTCGCAAGACAAGGAGAATGTTGTCCTTTCTTTTCCTTCTGACTCATGTAAAAAGGTTCGGCCGACAAAAAAGAGCTGCGTCATCGCGAGCTAGTGCGCTTGCGTCAAGGCGCACACACCAGGATGTGAGGGCAGTGGCGGAGCAACGAACACATCACGGGAGGCGGGCACATCCAACGCAAGAGCAAATAATACATTCTCTATAATTAAGCCAACTAAGTTATTTTTTTATATGAATGCATGGTAACCTCTCGGTTTGGCGAGAAGAATTGTATCCTTTAGTTAAGTGAATGAATGGTTTTACATGTATTTAAGATAATGGCCTACCATTGATTTTGTAGTCGAGAAAACAAGTTGCCTTAACCAAGTACCAATACCTCGTGCAAGTTCTAGAGTAGATGGATAATTTAGGGGGAAGAAGGTTTAATGTGAAGAGAAAAAAAATTAAAGAATGGAATCTTGGTCAAAATATTACTTTTAAAGTGAGTAAAAATAAAATCCAATTGCAATAATTCTTGCTAAATATGAATTTATGAATGTTATCAAAATACCCTTTTTGTCCGTTCCCAACTTTTTTGGGGGGTAAAAGGGGGGGGGGCAGCACTTGCAGTCCGGTAAGGGTGGCAACCCTTGTCTAGACGTGTCCGGTGAGTGGCCATACTTGCTGCTCTTAAGTTCTATTCTTCACCACATGACGCGCCACTCTCCATGTTTAAAGAGCGCATTAAGTGGTGAAATATGAAACTAGAGAAATTGGCAGCCCGTATAGTAAGATACTGAACGTGAAAACAATTATTTAATTAATTACCGTGGTTATATATACTATTTTAATTTCTCAAAAACTAAAACGGAAATTGAATTCAAATATAGCAAAGAAAATCCGTTTTGGATTCCGCATTATTTCTTACTTGTCACAATACTACATAAATGGAACACATCGTGCAAGTCTTTCCATTTAACGTAATGTAGACATATTATTTTGACACAAGGAGAATTTTGGGCGTCCGAATAAAATCCCGTCCACACGATGGTGAAAGTTGAGCGTCTGGTGTTTTTGTCGGCTAGCTCGTGGTAAAGTAGGTAAGTAGGCCACGACAGGGACTCGACCGACACAAACTCGATACTAACCGCCCGCCTTGAGAACGTATAGCGTTGGCTACCTTGAACAATGCACAGTCTGTTAGGTTTGTATTCTACGCAATAGCTATAGTGGCTATCTTGAACCTTACCACCCAACCTTACAAGGCCGCAACACCCTTGGCACTGGGGATAGAACTTTGAGCGGGGAGGGGTAAATTGGCCAAAAGAGACTTTTGAGCGTTAGTTGTGTCACCAACTTAACCCACCTCTCTTTACCTAGAATTGTGTATACCCCTAGAAGCTATTTGAAATACCCCTCATCTAGAAAACATTTACTAATAATTGGATGCCTTTGGGAGCTATTTGAAGTGATTTTTATCTGGAAACATTTTGAGAATTAAATGCCACTAGAAGCTATTTTGCGTAGTGTTCGTCCAGAAACTCTTTGAAATCTGATTTTCTCTATAAACTATTGGTAATCCTCACGTGGATATTGTTTGAAAGTTTATACCAGGGATTCCCAAATTGTGCGTCGCGATGCCCTGAAGCGACGCCGGTTTTAGTCCGGGGCGTTGCGGTTATTGGGAAAAACTAACATTTTTAATGTATAGTCTCATTTCTAAATGTTTGTGAAAAAGTGTAACTGAAATTATAAAATACAGGATTAGATGTTTCGCCATTATGAACAAACTTTTGTTCAGGTACTAACAGGAACTAAGGAGATCCTTAGTAGACTGCGTGGTTAAAATACTGTTTTATGATTAGAACTGTACACAAGAATTATCTTAGAACAATACTTTTTGGGGGGTACGGTACTTGTCGACTTAATTATCAAAGTTTCTTCGAAAGCCGCCTCTGTGGTTTAGTGGTCAGAGTTTATAGCTACGGATCCAGAGGTCCCGAGTTCTTTCCCCGGCGCTTCCAGATTTTTCTGTGAGGCAGTGGGCCTGCAACGGAGTCAAACTGAGCCTCGTGAGGACAAATGAGGAGATACTTGAAGAAATAAGTTGCCTCCGATCTAGACAACTGAGATTAACAGCTCGTTGTGCTGACCACATGACAACTTGTATCCGCAAATGTTGGCACCTTCATTGCTAACGGCGGCGGCCGCTCGGTCGGTATAGCTCACACCCTGGAGTAGACTAAGCGCAACATCTGATTGGCACTAACCCAGCTTCCTAAGCTGTATTTAGAAAATGAAATCAATCGTTGCAGTGAAGATTGTTACACGATTAAAAGTGACCGAACCGAAGACTTTGTGGCGACTTCCATTATAACACCCCAAAAAAATATTTATTTTTTTAATCTGATGAAACCAATTTCCTGCCGCAAACCGAACCCTGACCCACCAGGAAACGCAAACCACCCAGGATGTTCCAAGGTCAGACAGAGGACCGCGCGGGTGTTAATATAACAATAATCTCACGATTGGCCACACTTCCCCAAAATCACGATTGTTAAACGATTTAGTAAGGTCCAACCTACTATAAAAAACCGCTTAGGTGGCCGCACGGTTTAAGACGCTACTCTCCCAATGGACTAGACTGCCGAAAACGGGGTGATTGTGGTTCGGTACCGGGCGGGTCTACCGAGGCTTTCCCCCCACGTAAATGTGGGTACACTTTCTCTAAATTCAACCTTCCTAATCCCTAACACATTCGTGTTATTAGTACATAGGGGTATAAAAACAACTGCCTGTAATTTCTGTAGGAGTTATCGAGTCCATCTTCAAGTAAAGGAATGAATGAAACTGCCGGTTGAAGGTTGAGGCAGGTCAGTGATTGCTTTATTTCCCCACTTTGCTGTCTGTCATTTCGCAGACTGGGGTTATCGTTTATTGGAAGGTTTGTGAGGAGGGAGGTTTTTGCTGGATTGGGTTTGAGGGGGGGCATCTTCAGGATCGTCGAAAGACGTTTCAAACAATCCGATGTCTCGTCGCTAGTCGGGTAAAATGGGTGCTACAGTCTGGTTTTCATGAGCAGCCTGAAAATTGTAAATCGTGTTGCCAAATTGGTGTAAATAACAAATATTCAGTATTCCACAAGGAAGTATTGTTTGTAGCTTTTGATAACTTTTTAATAAAAACTCAAATAAAACATATTTTCTACTATGGCATGCTGGGAATTGGACCCTGGAAGATGCGCTACCGGCTAAGCTAAGGTTTCGGACAGTTCTGGCTGGCCTGCTTCGGTGGCCGCAAGGTACAAGGCGTCACTATCGCAATAGACTAGATTGCCAATGATGGGGATATCGGGGTTCGAACCCTGGTCGGGTGTTATGAGGTTTTTTTTCCCTAGATGAGTTTCCACTCTCCCTCCACGCAAGTGCAGATACACTTACTCAAAATTCAACCTTACTCATCCCTAGCTCAATATTGTAATAAAGTACACGTGCGAGATCTTGCGGCTAAAAAACGAACCATTTAAAAATAATGGAAGTTAGTAGTTTTGTGTTGTTTTACTTACATATCACAAAAATCGTGCTTCGAACCTAAACATAACTTAGAACTAGTTTCCTACACCCATTTTATATCGCGAGGATGAGGTTCGATTCCAACCGAATGCTCTAAGAAAGGAATGTCAAGGTTTCTGAATTCGCACAAGTATCCGAACCAACCGGCTGAGTTGGGAATAGTTTTGTCCTTAATGCGATTTTCCTTTCTGCCATCAAGCGAATGCTGGTTCAATTGTTCCTTTTGGTCCGATGGATGAATGTCAACTTTGTTTTGATAGAATCTTTCTTTAATTTCAAGACAAAAACCTTGCAATGGCCGTGCCAAAATGGCCATTTAGATTATTATGGCTAATTTGATAGATCATGACTCGCATTGTAGAGAACGCGCGAAGGCTAAATTTCAGGCTATTTTAATCCAATTAGCTGGTTACGGGCAATTCGGAGTTCGAATCCCAGCCGGGTGTAGTGAGACTGATTTTTCCAAAAATATTTCCAGGTGGGTTGTAAAAAAACTAGCTCAAGATAGCGATAGGTGGCCAAGTGTAATTACCTATGACTGCATGACTCCTCTTAAATTGTGACGGGAGATTTTTAGCGAAAAATCGCTTGAGAGAAAAAATGAAATAATAAAACACTATCGTCAAAATAGGCCGGTAACAAAAGACTCCCTCAAAACAAAAGTTACCCACTTCGGTGGCCAAATGGTCTGAGACATCACTCTCTTATTATTATTATTATTATTATTATTATTAATATTATAGCACCACGTCTTACTACCCGGTCTGGGTTACACGCACTTACGCTAATCTGTAATGGTAGGTTGGTTGTGAGATGAAATGGAGGACCTACAGTTTAACGTGGGATCCGAACCACGGTGAAGGCCTGACATTCCACACATTCACAAGTTGTGTACACATCTTGTCAGAGGTAAAGGAAGGGTTTGGCAATCAGATAAATCCGTGCCGGGACCGAGGATTAAACCCCGGACCCTCAGCACAGAAGTCTGACACCTTACCCCTAGACCGGCGGAATAAGTGTAATGGATTTAAGACCCATCTATAAAGAGTTTTTCCTTTTGTTAAAAAATATTATCGATGTCAACATGAGCTAACTTGAGTTTTCAAAATGGGCCATCACCCATTATAGAACAATGAATCTTCTTTCAAGATCATGCAATAAACGTTTTCTATAATAACCTATTATTTTTATGACATTCTCTTATCTTACAATTTAAAAATAAGCAAGTTCATTTCTGATAATGTACCCGAAAATATTATTATAAAATGTTTGCCTTGAAAGAAAAAAAGCCGACATAATAAGAGAAAATAAATAAGCCGAAACAAAAACGAGCCTATATTCAAAGTGTCAACAAACTTAGTGCAGGTGTGATGCAATGTTTACCGCGGAAGTTTGGGACGCCAAATCGTCTCAATGTCATGCTCGCTGCTTGTTATTACATTATTCACTTTCATTCTAATTGTTGTGTCAAGTGGTTTGAATCGAGTAGAGCGTGGTTATTCGGGAGGTGAGGAGGATGCCACAGGAGGGGGGGGAGACACTTGAAAGGCGACACGCGTACGAATTAAGATACTTTGTAACCTGATACTCAATCACACTTGTTAAGAGTTTTTTTTTCCTTTCACGTGACGACTTCAATGGAATCATACCTACTTGTTTTTATTTTTACAACGTAAACATCAATTAATTTCAGTTTCCGGTTGACGACTTCATAGCCTTATAATAGGATTTTTTGCTGCTGTGATCTTTGAACAGTTTTAGTTTTTTTATTTATTTAACGTGCACTTTTTTATCTGACAGATTATATCAGTACACGATCGTTTCTAAGAGCGAAAGGGTCTACCAATTTTGCCGGGGAAGGTATTTTCACAAACCTTTCGGGGTTCTTTTACCGACGACTTTACTTCTGTGCTAAGGAAGTTATTCTAAGGATTTTATCGCTCAGCCCCGGCTGGGTTCAAACCCACGGACATCGGGTCTTAAGGCGAGCTCTTTTTACCCCCAAGACAGCTTTGAACAAGACTTGACATGATGAGACATCCATACGAGTTATTGGTGAATTCAAAATATTTATCTAAATATTCAAGCAATTAACCTAACCTAACCTAACTTAAATGAGAATAAAACAATATTATGTATTCATATGCAAAGTAACATTGTGAAACTGTCACATGTGGCAAATGGTGTCAATTGGTTTGTGGATATTTAATATTAATTTTTTAACTGTATTGAAAGGTAATTTTGACGATCATGCCTTGCATTTACTCGAAGGTGGTGGAAGCGGCGGCAGGCCGGGGGAGGGGGTGGTAACTAAGTTGTCTTGGGAGAAACATCCGGAATAATGTTATTGAAATTGTTTGTAGAAATTATATACTAGTTTTTCTATTCCATAACTATATAATCTTTGAAAAGCGCACACAATCTCTGAGATTCCTTTTTTTTTTAGGATTGTGAGGGGTTTGAAAAGTTGCGCATTAGAGTAATGAAAATGGGGCCCTTAGTGGCTCTAGACAGTGGTGGTACTGGGGTTGTGATGTAAATAGTGGTGGTGGTGACATAAGAGTGGTGATAGAAGGGATGATGGAGGCTGTTTGAGGTGATAATAAATATGGCGGTAGTGGTAACCCAATAGCGGGTTTATTTATACTATTGTTATTATGACTATTTATAGTACGATTATGGTAGGAAGAACAGTAGAGGTTAGTTACTAAAGTTACTACAACAATTTTAATAAATTCATATATAAAGTCATGTCATCTGCAGATGTTATTTTTGATAGATATTATCAATACCTATAGTTTCGTTCCTATGGCGACATCAGTCTTGTCCATAAGACAACACGGCCTTTGAATTGTATTTATGAGCCTATGGCATTTCATCCTAGAAGGGGGCGGTAGCATTCAGTTGCCCTGTCTAGTGTGCGAGCAGCTTAACCTCAGTCTGCCAGTGTGGGTAACCTTGAAAACAAGGTTTTCTCTTACTGGGAGAAGTTGAAAAGGAAGGCCTTGACGCGCTTAGAGAGCACGAAGGGGGAGAATCAAGATGTTAAAGCGCTCTTGACACTTGATGTGCCAGTCCAAGTTAGAACACTTGTATCAGTACAAATCAGGACACTTGTGCCAGTCCAAATCAGGACACTTGTGCCAGTACAAATCAAGACACTTGTGCCAGTACAAATCATGACACTTGTGCCAGTACAAATCATGGTACTTGTGCCAGTCCAAATCAGGATCACTTGTGCCAGTACAAATCATGGTACTTGTGCCAGTCCAAATCGGGACACTTGTGCCAGTCCAAATCATGACACTTGTGCCAGTCGCGTGAAATGTTGAAAATGAGCTAATTTTAAGTTTTCGTGTTTTTTTTACTATAACTTAATATTCAAAATTTTAATTCGATATAAACGTGTTGATTATTACCTTTAACTTCTATTTTGACATGAACCAAGCTAGAAGAGCCTGACGACTCATACCACATGACCACTTGTGCGTGGTTAAGAAACCCCAGCAAGAGCAACATTCAACAACACTTAGAAATTATTATTATTATTATTATTATTATTATTATTATTATTATTATTATTATTATTATTATTATATAGCCGCATGATCTGAGCCGTTAGACTCGCATAGCACAAGGTCTACGTTAACGACAAAGTTGGGGTTCGAATACCGGTCGGGCGCATTTAATATATATATATATATATTTGCACCACATCTTACTTCCCGTTCAGGTTATGTGGCTATGTTCTAATTACACTATAGTATTAGTAATTAGGGCGGTTGAATTTAGAGGAAGTGTACTACCCCATTCGCGTGGAGAGGAAGAGGAAAACCATTTAGAAAAAATTAACCTCGGTACATCCAATCAGGATCAAACCCCGACCTCCCCGTCATTAGCTGTCTAGTCCTAGTTTATTGCGAGTGTAACGCCCTAAACCATACGGCCGCCAAAGCGGCTCTTAATATATTAAATATGTTTTAGTGACTATTGTAATTGCTAGTTACAGAACTTTCTGCACTGATTTTTTTATAAAACAATCAAAGAATAATAAAATAGAAAGCATTAATAATATTGATAATATAAGGGTTAATAATATTTACTTTATTGTGTTGTTTGAATATAAAGTATTTATTCCTGTTGTATTTAAGCTAAAAGTATACAAATATATTTTAATATTGCACTCTCTTGAAGGGGGATGTCGACGCCGCACTATTGCAATAGTCTACGTTTCCGGCAGTGTGAAACGTGTCTTGTCAGAGGTTATGTATTGTTGAAGTTGCAGGTATAAAACCGTCCTGCTTCTGTCCTACTTCGCAGGTGCGCGCCTGCAGAGTTATGTTGGCTGCCCTGTCGCAACCTAAACACGTCACAGGGAAACAATTTCACTGCAGTATCGCCACTTGCCGCTAAGAGCGCTCGAGTATGCAGCTGCTCTCTCTATCTCCACTACACTACGGGAGTCAAAGTTTGATCAAGAATACGAGTATGTTCTGAGCAGACAAGTACCACGTGATTTAAATGATTAAGGAGCTATAAGCGATTTTTTTTAACTATTGTGTTCTGAAATAAACACTGTTGAGGGAACTTCTTTAATATTTCCAGTATAGACTATATTTAAATTTTAATTATTAGTAAACCCTCTACAAATTTCAAAATTATAATAAAGTAATTGTTTTTATAGCAATGAAAATGAAAAGAAGGTTCCAACAATATTTATTTTTGAATACTAATAGAGCAAGAGAGAACAACCATTTTCCCAAGAAAAGAAGAAAATTAATGTTAAAAATAATTCTGTGTCTTGGTGCTAAAAGGGCCAATATCAACTTTTTTCGATTTTCATTTTATTTGATCATAATACTTTAAAAACTCTATATTTTCATGTGCTAAAAGGGCCAATGTATATGACATCTTTTTTTTTCTTATTTGAATCAGATAGGCCAATGTATATGGCATCTTTTTTTTCACTTATCTGAATCAGATATGCCAATGTCATATTGAATTTATCTGATTTTAGTTGATCAATGAATTGTTAGAACGGCCAAAGTAGACATAGGACAAGTGGAAATATATATATACCCAAGCCTATAAAGGCTACTGTCAAGTTTGACCTTTCTTACAATTAGAATATGGGGAAATTAAAAGGACATTGGTTGCCAATACTGGTTTTGAAAACGGTTGATTGCCAGTTTGCCTCGTTTTTAGAATATTATTTTATGTAATGAAATTGTGACTACTATATAAAGTATTGTGTTAAAATGTTGAGCAGAGGAAAGTTTCTGATGGGTTTGTGTTATAAAGAAAACATGAAAGAAGGAAGTAAGTAGCTATATACACGTGCACAGGAAATATTACTAAAATAAAATATAATTTTAGGTTATACATGTGGTGGGTTTGGTTTATCAATTAATATTTCATATACCTAATACCATAAAATATAATTATTATTGTTAAATATGAGTAGGTACAGCTGTTTATAAATTAAGTTTCTAGAACCTAACAAAATGACTACCATAGACAATTAACTCGTATATGAGATCACCCTGAATTATTCTCCATTCACAATAACCTAACCGTTTTCCACCAACTTATGGGGAAAAAATGACACCAAAGAAATTAATAGTTATAACTTTATCAACAGATGGCGGCGATATTTAGAACATATCAAAATAATGCTTGAAGTTTTTGGTAATCATAATTATTTTCATTATTATTGATGTTTTTAATTAATTTCAAATGAGTTGGTGGGCACTACCCAAAGTTCAGGAAATTAGATTCATCTTTTATTACTAAAGAAGATCAACAACACTTCGATGATTAAGCTGAAATATCCCACAAACAAAATACACAACAAATGGCTAATTGTGTGGAATATAACGTGCATGATTCTTCACAAGAGAATGCACAAGAAGCTCCACAATACATGCAACTGAGAAATAAGATTTCAATGATAAGTGGTGATGTAGGAAAAATTTCTGAAGATTCTAACTGCGGTTTGTCAGAATCATCAGAGGATTTTGTGCCACCATCAATAGTTGAGTTCTTCAAGCACTGACGAAGAGTCCCAAGAACATGGAAACCCATCACGCAGACGATATTTCAGCATGAAGAAAATTAAATCTTTACCAAATCAACCAATAATACATAGATTAGAAAATGCTAATCCAAACACGTCTCAAAATGAAGAGGTGAACGCAATGTCAAAAAGGGTGAAAAGAGAGGAGAATGAAGCTTCGAAGAAACGCAAAAGGAACCCTAGCTTGTGGACTCAGAATATTCGAAAAAGTCTAAAAACAAGTGGCTAAAAATATAAGTATACTACTGGTATAATAAAACCACCCAAACAATTGAAACCCCCGTGTACATGTAGGCGTTTATGTTCTGAAAAAATTACAAATGATGAGCGCGATAACATTTTCATGACCTTTTATAAGCTTAGTGCTGAGAGTCAAAATCAGTTTATAGCGAGCTCAGTTCAAGAATCTGTGAAAAAGAGCCAACGCCTAAGGACTACTAATGAAGAGAGTAGGCGTACTTTTTCTAGAAGTTATATTTTTAAAACAAAATCGGGAAAGACAGAAGTGTGTCAGACCATGTACCTAAATACTTTGTCGCTAACCCTGAAGAAAGTTAGGACGATTGTAGAGAAGAAGCGAACTTCTGGTAGTGGGATGTGTCCAGATGAAAAAGGGGCCGTCATGGTAGCCATCGATGTGCTTCAGATGAATAAAAACATAATTTTATTGATCACAGCTCAAGGTTTCCAGCTTACAAGAGCCATTACTCCCGCTCTCACACTGATAAACTCTATTTAAATAGTGATTTATCAATATCTAAAATGTATCGACTCTACAAAGTCAACCGACATAAAGCAAGTATCTGAGCCTACATATAGAAATATATTTGTTGAAAACGTTAATATAACTTTTCACAAGCCCAAAAATGACACTTGTGGAAAATGTGACATGCTGGAAATGAGAATTGGATCATCAACGGACGAGACAGAAAAGATGAAAGCTACAGAGGAAAAGAACCAGCATTTGGTGTTAGCTGAAGCATCGTATGCTCAAAAGAGATTGGACGAAACAAGAAGCACAAATAATGAAAATATTGTGACAATATTTTTTGATTTGCAGAAGTGCCTTCCCACGCCATTTCTTGAAAGTGGTATAGCCTTTTACCAGAGGCAGCTATGGACACTGAATCTAACTATTTTTGAGACAAGAGGAAAGAAAGGAACACCAATTTGTTATATCTGGGACGAAACTGTGGCTGGTCGAGGTGGACAGGAAATAGCATCGTGCCATAGTCACTATCTCGAGTCACTTCCTTCAAATACTGAGAAAGTCAATATGTACAGTGATTGGACAAAATCGCAACATTTACGTTTCAGTAATGCTGATAAATTTACTGTGTGATTTGAGAAAGGAAGGAAGAAATAATATCATTGAAATCAACCATAAATGTCTTGAACCCGGCCATACTCAATAGAAAAGGTAAAAAAGAGAACGACCGCCAAGATTGATTTGCCGAAAGATTGGGCAAATTCAATTAGACTTGTGCCAAGAAAAACCCCTATTTTGGTTGTTGAATTACAACAGGGTCAATTCTTCAACTTTCAAAACCCCTTGACTAATCGTTATGTGCATCGAAAAACTAATGAGGAAGGAGAGTCGGTTGGATGGCAAACCATCAAATGGATGCAGTCTCGCAGCGATAGCCCTGGTAAAATATTTTACAAACAATCATTTCAATCAGATGAAGCATTTAATACTTTGGATCAATCTCGAAAGAAGATAAAAAACCAAATCAAGATATTCATCCGACGATAATCCACAAACATTATTGATTCCTCTTCACGAAACACCTATAGCGTTACCAGAAAATAAGGTTAAGGATTTTATTTCACTGCTCAAGTTCGTACATCCAACAAGTAGGCCCTTTTATGAGTCATTTATTGGAATGGCTGACAAAGAAGATTATTTACCAGATGAAGAAGATGAATGGAATGAAGATTTAGGAATGGTTGAAAATTTTGAGTGAGAAAATTTTAAATTATAATTTGGTGTTAGATTTTTTACACCAAACAATAATAATAGCTAATGATGACTATTGTTAAATTTATATTTCTCAAGTTCTAACATAAAAGTAATATTTAGATAATTAAACCTAAAAATTATTATTTACTTACTAATGAAAAAGTTAAAGGTAACAAAAATATATTATTTTTTAATATAAATTAAGATCTTTAGATAGTTGAATTTGATAACTGATTTGTTTAATATTATTATAAATAAATGATCATTTTTTTCTTCTTTATGTTTTACTTAAGAATTAAATTTATTTGAATACAAAGTTCAAATTAATCAAAGGCCTAATTTTAATCATTTTTTTCCTTTAAAATTCAAGAAAATATGAAATAATAAAGTAATATTAACTGGGCCAATGTCATGTTTGATTAATATATTAATGTGTTGATTTCTATTCCTTTATGCAACAAGGACCAATGTCATGTCTAACTCTAAGTACTTAATGACCTTGAGACTAAAATGTATATTATTGAGATGTGTGCTTGATGGATGTTAAGCCACAAAAGTTTTAATTTAATTGAGACATAATTGTAGAAGATATTATCATTAGAAGAAATAGCAAAATCTTTGAAAGCTTCTCCTGAAAAAATACGTTTTTTGACATTGGCCCTTATAGCACCAACCCACAGAATTATGTTTGGGAGTTTCAAAACAGTGGCGGTGGAACTTTCTTTGTGGAGGGGGGGGGGGTGTAGGAAAGAATATTTTTTAAAAACTTGCCTTTCACCCCACCCCGATACAATATTTGAAAATTGACTGTCCCGAAAAGCTATTCGGAGTGGTCCTCCTCCCCAATTATTGAAAATTATATTTTATAAGCTATTTTGAAGTGGCCCTTCATCAAATTTTTAAAAATTTGATGCCCCTAGAAGCTATTTAATTAGTCCTCACCTAGAATGAAAACATTAATAAATTTCTCTAGAAGTTATTTAAAGTCGTGCTCTCATATACCGTTATGAAATTTGGATGTCTCTAGAAGCTATTTATAGTGATCCTCCCCTTAGTTTTTCCGACAACTAGATGTCTCTAGAAACCAGTTGGAATGATCCTCACTTGGACCTTTTTTGAAAATTGGATTCTTTTAGAAGCTATTTGGAATTTCCATTACTTAAATTTTTTTATTCTAACTATACGCACTTAGAATCCATTTAGAGTGGCCCTCTCCCGGCAAATTTTTAAATTGGATGCCTCTAGAAACTATTTGGAATGGTCCCTACATGGCACATTTTTGAAACGTGAATGTTTTTATTAATTATTCGGAGTTTGATGCAAGCCTGCTTCATTTTCGTGAATATCAAAATGTGTGAAATACATCTATAAGAGGGATAAAAATATTCACGGAAAACCACCCTCGGTACATCTGACAGGGATTCGAACCCCGATCTCCCTAGCCATCAGCCGTCCAGTCTATTGCGAGAGTGACGCCTTAGACCATGCGCTCACTAAAGCGTGCTAAGCGACAGTTGACAATGTATTAATTTTAATATAATATTTCATCTTTACTAGAACATAATGTGAGAACATTTGTTCAGAAAGGTTAAACATGTGATGGGCAAGGTATAGTTATGGACTTGAGCCGGTAGGAGACTCTGTTTTAGAACAGGCACAACACCCAGTTCCCAGGTCATTAATTTATCAGTGTAAAATGAATTCCCAATTTCAGCAATGATAAAAAAAAACTTTGTCCATGCCGGGAATCGATCACTTGACCTTTAATTTAGTAGGGGACGCGCTTCCAAGTGAGCGAAGGGTAAACTAATCCCCACTGGATGTCGGGTAAGGTTGATCCCTCCCATTGCGACAGTATTTAAAGTTGATCCCTCCCATTGCGACAGTATTTAGTGAATAAAACTCACATAAAACGACAGTCTTGTGATATAATTATAAGTGTTTAAATTATTTGTTTACAATATATATCTGAACCTTCACATCGATGTATTTAAGTTAAACTCAACAAAAACAAAACAATGATGTCATAAATAGTATCTTAATTTCCCAAATCAAAGTGCTACCATAAAGATAACACCATTGTAACGAAGCCAGAAATAATTGTTACAGTCAAACTCTTTGAGTTGTGTCATATCTAACTGTCCTTTAAATTTAATTTATTTTAAATAAAAGCGATTTAAGCGAGTGGTAATAAAAAAAACACACACGACCCAATGAAATGTAAATAGCTTATGTATTTAACACAATACAATGGTAGCACGACACAATAAAAAGAATTTCCGCGTTATCAGCTGGTAATTATGTGCGCCTAAGTAATCACGACGAAATCTATGTCACGCCAATAAATAAACATCCATCGCATTACGACTACTACAACTTGTAGAATTAAACTTGATGAATGAATGGATGAGTGGAATTCCATTCTCATTCATAACGGGAGGGCTTAGTGGACTTGGTACACGCATCAACAAGTATTACTTTTAGTTTAGCGCGCGTGTGTGTGTGTTTATTTTTGCCTCGAGGCTCGTATAGTTGAGGTTTTTTTAAAAAATGATAATAGCCACGTTATTAAAGATGAAATAATTGGTACATTTGTTAGGATTCATATTATAAATTATTTATATTTTGTTCAACTATACAGAATTATTTTTGTTGCATAAATAAGCTGTAAACTTTGAGAGGCACATAGTGTGTGTTTTTTTGGCACAGAACATTTTCTATGAGCACCGCGTCTGCAAATCTAAACCAACAGGATAAGGATGATGAAAGAAGAATTTATAAGAAATAAATACACATTTGCTTGGAGGTGGAGTGGTTAAACCACCCTCTGCACACATTTGATCCGTATTGGTGGAAACGCGGACTTAAGTGTCGGGTTCATCAAGTCTGGTTGGCTGGTGAATATGAGTAAGTCAGGGTTCGAATCCTAGCCAGGTTTGTTGAAGGTTTTTTCCCTATGTGGTTTCCCACTCTCCTTAGTGAAACTGCGAGTACATTTCTTATAAATTCTACCTTTATCATCCTCAATACACGAACGTAATTAAAACGAATATAGCCTTGACGCGTCTTACTACCCGTTCGAGTTATACGCACTTACGCTAATGTGTAATGGTAGGGTGATTGAGAGATTGAAATGGAGGACCTACAGTTTAACGTGGAATCCGAACCACGGTGGAGGCCTGGCATTCCACACATTCACAAGTTGTGATTAATGCATGTCTTGTCAGAGGTTTGGTTTGGCAATCATATAAATATGTGCCCAGACCTAGGATTGAACCCCGGACCCACAGTACAGAAGTCTGACACCTTACTCCTAGACCGCCAGATAACCAGCCATGACATAATTTAGCTTATAGTTAACTCCATATTAAAAGAACTACTTTAGCAATATGTACAAACTATTATATCCCTACGCGAGCAGAATTAGAGCCAATTTATCTTTTAGTATATTCTTGCACAATCTTTACCCTAAAAGATACCAACAAATGATAACTAATTATTAAGTCGGACAGTTTCATATCTCCTGAACTGATTATTTCATATTTAAAAAATGGATGCAGTAAAAAACAAGAAACTCTATCCTCTCCCCCCCTCCCTATAAGTTTATTTCGTTGGTACAGGCCCTTCAGTTTCCTCCCGCCACCCTCCCCCTAATTTTATCCCTTCTGAAAACCTCCTTTCATTCAAACTTCCATTTGTCTAGTAGGGCTAGGTAAGGGGGGAGAGGGGGGCCTTAGAGAGGGTTAGCGACTGAACGGAGGGTTGTTGGTGAGGGTTGCTCCGCGATGGGGGAACTATCATTCTCTCCCATGGCAAGAGTTCCTGCTTCACACAAGCTACACATTCACAGTCTTCTCTGTACACAAGCTACACATTCACAGTTCTTCTCTGTACACAAGCTACACATTCACAGTCTTCTCTGTACACAAGCTACACAATCACAGTCTTCTCTGTACACAAGCTACACATTCACAGTCTTCTCTGTACACAAGATGATCGGAGAGAATTGCCTGTGTACATCTTGACCAGAGATTTGATCCACAATCACCTTCTGATTGTTGATGATGCAACTGAAAATTTGGTTTAAAACACTGACTGAATATCAACTTACATCTGATCTCTGATCAAGCCACTGATTAATGTTTGTGCAAACGGCCCTTGGGTTTCTAGTTACCTCATCGCTGAACGCCATAAACCAGTGGTTTCCAACCTAGTGCAGTGTATGGCCTAATTTAAACATAAATCCCTGCATCTTACTACCCGTCCGGGCTATCCGTATTTAACTATACTAGTGGGTTAGGCAGAATTTAGAGTAAACGTACCCTTATTTGCGTGGAGGAGAAATCATCTCCAGTACACCTGTCCGTAGTTCGAAACCTGACCTCCTCCTCACTGACAAACCAAACTAAACGAGTGTGACATTAACCCCACGCGCTCACCGTTTTTTCCAATGAATTTAAATTTCTTATGTTTTGATTATACGAATTCGACTTGGATGTCCCACTAGAGAATTAAAGCGCCCGGCAGATATTTTGGAAGTTACTCTAACAGTGCCACTCGCCCAAACATGAGACCGCTACGGCACACTAAGACAGCAAGAATTGTGTTAAAAAGTTGAATGACCAAAAGGAACTCAAGCACTAACTTCACAATTTGTCTCATTTTAACAGCTTATATTTATATTTAAATTTTGCAATTTCCTATAATCATCATAATAAGTAAACCTAAATCTTGATCAGTTGACTTCAACAAGGATTGCAACCCCACCCGAAACACGCATTTCCCCTAAAACAAACATTTGAGGTAATTATTAAATAACCTTGTTGACCTCACTCGCAGTATCATTGGCTGGCAGGAACAAGAACATGATTGGCTAAATGGAGAATGTGGTACTCTTCATTCAACGTAGAGTAGCGTACAAGTGGACAACTCTTTATGCCGGGATCACGATCAACTTAACGTAACGTTCACTTAAGTTAACTTAACGTATGTGTGATCACGATTCACGTAACTTAACGTAACAACTCGAGCCAAACATCTTCATTCTCGAGTATGATCTGTGATTTGTACTAGTTTTACAGTGATGATCTGTGAATGTTTACAGTTTTCAATCGATATAATTAATATCTATTACAAAACCTTTTTGATAAATGTAGCTTTCCTATTTTAGTTTAATTATTTTGTTTCAATGTCTGATCACTAGAACTTACGCTAAAGAGTAAACATTGGTCATAATACCAACAAATGAGTTACTAAATAGCTCTGTTGACGTCACTCGCATAATGATTGGCTGGCTAGATCACGTGATACCCTTCCAGTAACGTTTACTTAAAGTAAAAGACCTCCCAGGACATCTCTTACGTTAAGTTAACTGCATCGTGATCGCCTCCATTTAAACACACGAGAAGGTCCTTTACGTTAAGTTAACTTTTAAGTTAACGTTAAGTTGATCGTGATCCCGGCATTACGTTAAGTTAATGTCACTTCAATGTTGCACGTATCATAATGGCTTCAATTTTTTTTAATTTTTTTTTTGATGCCATGGGGGTAACTTTTAAGTTGCGTCGTCCTTATGTTTCGTTAAGTTTATCGTGATTCCGGCATAGATTAAATTAACAAAAGCCTTGTGTAAAGGGTAAGAAGTTATGTTGCGGTGAAAGATATCGGAACGTTGAACAATGTAGCGTATCAAGTGGAAATACTCTAAGCTTCGGTTAAAACATTATAAGGTTATTGGAAAGTTTGCCAAGGTTCATCTCGTATCTTTGATAAGCGCCAACGATAGTAAATGTGATTACGTCTAATCATTTGTCGAAGAGGCTGACTTGAGATAAGAAAATACGAGAAGACCCTGTTCATTTTAGCGTTCTGGGTTTAATCCAAGATTGGGGCGTAAAAAATTTTCGTTTGAGGTATATTGAGCAAGATCATGAACTTCACACGAAGTGTTGAAGAAGTCGGACAGGTTTTGAACCAATAGCGAGGATCAGGATCGCTGATGTTTTCCAGCTCTAGTAAATATTCCTCTATCACTAAGCGATATCTATATTATGGCTTTCTAAATCGACACCATCCGTTGTTTTTTGTATCACGTCTTTCTGGCCAGACTATCTACTTTTAAATACACTAATGGGGTAGATACGCGTAAGTTAAACGTATAAGGGTAATGTACCCGCATTTGGAGAAGGGATAGTAAGAAGCCAGGGTTCTAGCTTTGAACTAATCACCACCAAACCAGATCAGACGAGATTGACACCTTATACCACATACCCACCGATGAGAGTGATTTGTTGTGGGTTTTTTTCGTTCTAGCGACGCGGAAAGAGGAATAAACGTCGTACCAACCGAGCTAGGACTTGCTGTTCCGTAAAGCAAGGCGGCCTAATGTGTGGTCTAGCAACTAAACCGCCTGAACCTTCAGCGAGGAGAAGGCCCTTAAATAACTAAATGTGTATGGATTTTACCCTGACCAAAGTACTCTAATTTTTAACAAAAGGGGAAGTTGAGTTATTGATTATCTTGGGTTTGTTTAGTTATTTTCCAATTCCTTAAAAAGTTTATGTTTTAAAGGAAAATGTATTTTGTAATTAATATTATGAAAGTGTACAGTATAAGTTACGTTTATGTATAGCTCAACAATAATTTGGCTTCTTAGAGTAAAAAAAAAAATACATCCCACTAAGATAAACTAATTTGACTAATTTAAAAAGTAAAATAACTTTATAAAACTAAATAAATCTAGCCTTAACTGACCGACATTAAGTCAAGTCAAACAACATTAGGAAGAGTTTAGTATAGAAGATGGCTAATTAATGTATTAATCACACACAATCATGAGCACTTGAGACTACATTCCAAGTACGTCTAGTCTGGAGTTCGAATCCGAGCAGGGTGTTCCGAGGATATATTTTTAGAAATTAAGTTCCACTTTCCCATCACGCAAATGTGGGTAAATTATATCTAAGTTCTAACTTCTGAGAGTGACTTGTGATGTAAATATTATAGAGAGTGGCCCACTAATGGGGGTTGACAATCTTAAAAGGTTGCACTAAACTCCCCCTGCATAAAACATTATTTACCTCAGGACTTTACCTCTATAAAAGACAGCGAACAAACGTGATTTAAAAAAATGACCAATTATAAACACATTCCAAAATATTGGTTGTTTTAAGAGAATTGGAAACATTTCTGATTTGCTGGAAATCATTTGACGATGAATTTGGGTAGGGCCGTAGCCAGGGAGGGGTTTTGGGGGTTCAAGTCCCCCGCGAAATTTTATGAACAAAATATATATGGCTTTATTTATGGTTCAAACAATATCAAAATTAAGATACAAATACAAATTAAGGGGCTGTGTTACCATAAAAAGCACTTCATAGAGCTTCTAGAGATGTTAAATATTTAGAAATTTTCCTAGCCTTCGGCATTTTGGGGGTTATTTTACCATAAAAAAACTTCACAGAGCTTCAAAAAGTGTTTAATATTTAAACATTTTCCAAGCTTTCGGCAGTTAATGAGTTATTTTACCATGAAAAAAAACACTTCTGAGAGCTTCTAGAACTGTTTATCATTTATAATTTGTCTAGCTTCCAGCAATTGGGGATGTGCCCACCAAACCCCCCCTGAAATTATTGGCTGGCTACGGCCTTGAATTTGGGATTGCTAGATTATTTGGAAACCACATCTGTGGACACATTGACTAAGGAGTCAATCTCGCCTGGTCTAGTTTGTCAGCGACGAGAATGTCGAGGTTCGAACCCCAGCCTGTCCCCCTCTCCCTAACGTGTTTTCTACTCTCCCCTGATGCAATTTCGGGTGTATTACCTCTCATTTCTACCTTCTCTATCCCTTACCCACTAGTGTAAATATGCAGATAGACCAAACGGTGACAAGACGCGGAGTATACAATTAATAACTAGGAAGGACATTTTCTGGGAAATAATTAAATTAACATTTTCCGTCTCACATCTATAACTTTCAGTCTTATTACTCAACCTAGACAAAGACTAAGGTATTAATGATCGATCTTTACCTAGCTTAATCGAGTTTTTAGATCGATTCTTTAATTGGCAATTTTAAGAAAATCTAATCTAAAAAGTAAAGGTGACAAAATATAAATACAGAAAAAATCAATTTGGCTTAAGGATTTTTTTTTACAACTAGGAACATGAATAAATGGAAATGACTGGACACAAATTAGTACATGATTATATAATATATAATTTATATTATATTATAACTATCCACTAGGTGTACCAACAGCTTGTTGTATAATGTGGTAACAAAAATATCATGTAGGCAATTTTCAACAGTAACACTATTTATATTTATGTGATAGATAACAAATTGATCGTCAACAGTAAATTATTAAATTTAGCCAAAGTTTGAAATGCACACATACTTTATGTGCTAGATCCTTGTTTTTTATTATATGGCCATTTATATTAGACATGGTCAAAACAACTCTTTTCTTAAGATAAATAGTGGATTCGATCCTCCCCAGACCGATTCAATGTGCTTGTTTTTTTGCCTGAATCTAGGTAAGACCTCTCGATCCAGAGAATCGATCCAAGGCTCCCTAGACTGATCCTTTCCGTCCCTTGGATTGTGTGGAAGGAAACTCTGTTTAGATGGTTCAGGTAAAAGAACGGCAGGTAGGAACATCTAACAGGCTGTAACTTAGCCCTTAGGGGCAGTCGTCCCCTCCAAGTGCCTTCAGGCCGTTCCTTCCGAACATACCAGTTCTCTACCACCTTTATACTGCCCCACGGTTGCCAACTTAGCGCGACTTGACAACAAAACGTGCTATAAGCAGTTTCTTACACTTGGCTCGACAGGATTGGAACATTTTTTCTTCGTAACTTTGCAGATCTGAATTTTGGTAGGAAGACATAATTTTTAAAGAATATTTAAAAACATTTTATAGTATTATTAGTATCATTTTATTTGTTGCAAGATCAAGATTTTATGACATGACGTATGAATTTAGTTTTAGTACCTTTTGTAACTGTCATAAATTGTCCTACCAGAATTTTACTAATAGTTTAATATCGCATGTGCAAACTAAATAAATAACGTACTTCCTGAACTAAACATAAGATTAGATTCCAATGTGGATGGAAATTTAAACTAGATCATTCGTTCACGTAACATAAAGATTTTTTTTTAATATATGCTTTGTGCTCAACACATTACTACCCGTTTGGTCTACACTCGTATTTACACTAAGAAGTTAAAGATGAGAAATAGAGGTTATTTTTAAGGTAAGTGTAAACGTACTTGCGTGAAGGAAGTGTCAAACATTTACCTGTTGTTGGATTGGTTTTAACCTCAATTAGTTACCGTCTCTATATTGGTTGATTTGTCCTTATATTGATTAAATAGACCCCACTGGGATTCAACCCTCAAATTTTTAAGCACTACTAATTCAACTGTCGACAATGAAACTGGACTGATTTGTTCGAACTCGGGGGAGGGGGGTTTATGTTATTTAAAGATGATAATAACAGGGCCGTAACGAGGGATTTTGAGAGGAAGGGTTGAAGGTATTAGTAATGTATTATTGTATCCCTGAGCATATTAGCATTTTAATTTTTTTAAATAAAGAGGAAAAGTTCCATTAATTCCAGAACACTCTTGACAGATATTCAAGAACTGTTGTGGTCGCCATGCGAAGAAAATCATGCTCTGTCTCTATTGGAGCAATATTTGATTTCTTTTGACAAAAAAAAAGTTGTTATAAAAACTGCAAAAAAAACTCTTTTCTCGCGTCCCTTAAGCTACCAACTAAAGCCTGTGTCACACGGGGCAAGTTACTATCTAAAGCCTGTGTCACACGGGGAAAGTTACTAACTAAGGCCTGTGTTACACGGGGCAAGTTACTATCTAAAGCCTGTGTTACACGGGGAAAGTTACTATCTAAAGCCTGTGTTACACGGGGCAAGTTTACTATCTAAAGCCTGTGTTACACGGGGAAAGTTACTATCTAAAGCCTGTGTTACACGGGGCAAGTTACTATCTAAAGCCTGTGTCACACGGGGAAAGTTACTAACTAAAGCCTGTGTCACACGGGGCAAGTTACTATCTGTTAGTAGAATCAATGAGCTACAGTCGCGTGAACCCTCAACTTGCGACTGGTAGTACTGCTGGCGAGTGTTTTATCTTTATTACTAATGCTAGTTGCCTGCACAAGGGCACGTGACCGACTCGCAACTAGCGCTCAATTAGCCCCGTGTGAACCCCAGGAAATATAACTAGTGCTGGTAGAAATCGAACACAATCGTCTCAAAACATCACGCCTTACACCCACACATGATATTTTAACACAACAACTATCCAGTAAATACTTAACCAGACTCATGTGACAGGGTTGCTGGCCGCCAGTAGGTATTTTACTGGCGGCCGGTAAACTAGCCCCGTGTGAAACGGGCTTTAATGCTTAGGCTGGAGGCGCATTGGAGACTTCCCTATACGGTAAAAAACACAAACAATCCCAAAGAGGCATATTTTTACACCAAAAAACTTTCTTAATTGCTTTAATAGAAACGTATTATTTGTAACATTCATTGCCATCTCCTTTTGGGAGATTTTACCTCGATCAGCCACAGGTAGCCCCCCCCCCTACCACTCCCGACTTCTAACGCATCAGGGGACGCCCTGGAAAGAAATCAGTGGCTACGCGACAATAAAGGAGAAATCAGTGGCTACGCGACAATAAAGGATGTATCAACAAAAAATAATACTAATTTATGAGCACTTACACTTGTTTTCGAAATAAACAAATGTTTTTACTGGCCTTTAAGGATCTCCCTTTCCCCTTTTGAAACATTTTAGGTTTATTAAACTAATGTGTTCTTTTGTAAGAGTTCTGAAACCATCGTTGAAGACCTCAAATATTTTAATGATTGTTTACAAACAAAACCAAAATTACGTATGTATTGAAGTTTTACAACGTAGGCATTAAAACTTCAATAAACACGTAAATTTACAAGTTCGAGGACAACCATGCAACCCGCATTACACTCATTTACCTAAAGGTCCAGTCCAGCTTTTTTATCTGAACTATCATGACATGAATGATGTCTTGTATCAAATTAAAGGTAACCATATAATGTTGTTAGTATTGGTGGTACAGTACGGTTTTAGATAAAAAAAAATTCAGATTAGATAAACAATTAAATATACATTAACATATGGGGTTTAGCAACCATTAAATAAGAACATTAAAAAAAATTCAGATAACTGACGCTCCCGATGGTTTATTTATAGGTTTTTTTAAATATTAATTGACTGAAAAAATTGAGTTAGATTTTTTCTCAATGTTTTTTTCCAACCACTCTCCCTGCCCGAAAATGTGGGTACACTTCCTATAAATTCAACCTCCCTGATCCCTAACAAATTAGCGTAATTAGTACACATGCGTACAGCCCGAGCGAGTAGAAAGTTGCGATTGTTAAAAACAACACAGAAAAAACTTCTATTCATTATTGTAACACAAGAATACCACTTAGAAGGGGAAGGTTTGTTGGTGTTTCAATGATTAACTTTTTTTTAAACTTTAGTAATACCCGCTTCAGTGGTCGAATGGTCTAAGGCAGCCCGCAGCTCAGCCTCACTTTATGTGTTCCGCAAGAAGTATACATAATTTAAAATTGTGTTCGCGATTCCACCCGAAACATAACATTTTTTTGTTTTGTATCACCCGTTGATTTTTTTTTACATCGACACAACAAAGGTAATAACAACACGATCGTGTATTCTACAGCTAAACCTAAAAGTCAAGACACGAATGAGTTAATTTTTGGAGCGCAAATTGTACCAGTTTAGGTGGTGGTAATGATTGCGAGGGGACACAAGTCTGCGCATGCGCGGTGGACTATTTCAGTTCTAATGTTTGTAAACTGTGCGTTCTTTCGAATAAATAATTTAAGTGCAATTGAGTGTTGTTTTTTTTTAAATGTGTTTCTTTACAAATTAGAAATAAGATTTTGGAATTCAATAGCTGTTGTTTCTGTGAGCTCAAACTTTTTTTGAGTCATGACTTTTTTTTTTAAATCAATATCATATTAGAGTTAGTTTTTAATGTCTCATAAGTACGCTTTTTAAACATCGTTTTTCCCTATAATTTATAGGTCTTTTGGTCGAATCAGGATAAGGGAGGATGGGTGGGGGGGGACAATCACCTTGCGGCCCGCCATTGAAGGTAGTCACAAGGCGTCACTCTCGTTTTAGACTGGCCTACTGATTACAGGGAGATCGGGGTTTGGATCCCGGTCGAATCTACTGAGGGTGGTTTTCCCTAAGTGGTTTCCCACTCTCCTTCCACGCGAATGCGGGTAGAGTACCTCTACAAGACTTCTTTCCTCATTCCTACCCCCTTAGAGTAATTAGTATATCATATAGGCGTATCACCTGAGCAGGTAGTAAAAACCCGTTACTAACAGACCATTCTGGACTAGAGTTGGGCAGAACTGTTCCCTGTGGGAATAGTTCCAAGTAATTCAGTTTACTATAGTGAGCAGTTCATTTATATAGGTAGTTCACGAACTGCAGTCAAAGAATCACGATTGCTAATACTGTCGCGTCACCTGTCAGAAGGTAATCTAATTAAACCACCGAGTCTTACAACCCAGTGAGGCTATACGCGTTACGCTAACGAGTTGCGGTGAGGAAGGTTGAATGTAGAAAAAGTGTACCCACATTTACGTTGAGAGTGTATTTAGAGAAAAAACACCCTAAGTACACTCGACCAGGATCAAACCACGATCTCATCGATCTCATCGGCAGTCTAGTCTATTGCCAAGAGCAACGCCTTAGACCATGCGGTCACCGAAGCGTGTTTCGACTAGTTCAGTTAGAAGAATAGTTCATAAAGAACTATTCGTTCGAAAGTTAATCAGTTGGTACTGGTATGTAATAATTGTGGTGTTTTTTTGTGACTTTTTAAAAATGTTGGAAAAGAATGGAAGAAAGCGTTCTTCTAATCATAAAGAAATTGGGTTACAATACTAAGAAAGTATTGACGATTTTTTTTTTAGTACCGCGTCTTACTAACCGTTCGGGTTATACGCTTTTTGTACTAATTACGCTAATTGTTTTAGGGATAAGGAAGGCTATATTTAGGGGTTGTGTACCCGCAAAACCAGCCTTAGTACAGCCGACCGAGATTCGAACTTCGATCTCCCCGTCAAAGACAAGTCTACTGAGAAAGTGCGCCGTTAGATCACACGGCCACCGGTGCTGTTTCAGAAAGCTGTGAAATGTCAAGCGAAAGAAAAGGAACCGTTGCACGAGCGCATTGTTAAATTAAATAAACAATCTCAATCATATATTTTGGAGATCACTTGCTCAGGGACCCCCTAATGTAATTCAAGAGCTCAAATAAAGGGGTCTTCCATTAAATCTGAATTCTATGCTTAAAACATTTACCAGTCACTGTCACAACCTGATGAATAATATCGACAATAACCGTGTCGAGCAATAACACCTTAAACGCCACCTTTGTAATAATAATAATTTTAAAAATTTGGCTAACACATCAACTATACCTATAGAGGTCTTATCAAGCTTTACTTTATACTAACAAGAAGTCAATTGTTTGTTTGTACATTAACTATGCCAAAATGGGTTTTATTTTGACACTTTTTATAACACTAATTTAAGCTTGGATTAAATTTAAAAAAAATTGAAACCCAATGCATGTGTGTGTAAAAAAAATAACACTTTATTTACTTGTATGAGAAGTTAACTAGTAAATAAAATTACATTTCTCAAGAAAAATGAAAAAAAAAGGTAAAGTATCTTCAGGGATAGTAAATAGTTCACTTCGAAGGGTCAATATCCCCTTCCCACCTGCCTTTTTCTCCTCTTTCGAGTGTACACAGCCCTGGGAGTCTGTGATCTTTCAGGTGATAAAAACACCTAACCGCCAGTTACAGATTGTCCAGAGGGGTACACTTGCAGTTTTTATAACAAAAAAAAATGTTTTGGACACAATAAATCAAATATTGCTTCTTGGATATATGTCAAGGGCATCCTGCAATTTGAGGATAACATTTTCCTTTCATTTAAATAGTTTCTCATCAAATGCCACGATGCCCATGACAGATATTCAATCATCGCAGTAGACTAGATCTGTTCGGGCTATACGCTTACGTACTAATTATGCTAATGGGTTAAGGAAGAGGAATGTTGAATGTAGAGAAAGTGTACCCGCATTTGCGTGAAGTGAGTGGGAAATAATTTAGCAAAAAAAACACACATGTACACCAGGTTGGGAGTCAAACCCTGACCACGTATTCACCGTCAAATCATTCTATACAAGACTGACGTTTAGACCGCATACTCACCGATGAAGGGAGGGGACGCACCCGTTTTTTTACATACTACTCCAAATTAATCACCTCGACTGATTTCACTTTACATAAATACCTAGAGTTGGGTCGAATACACTATTTTACGAATCCGAATCCTATCTTGGGAAAAGTTATAAACATAAAAAGGAATATAAATTATAGTAGAAATACAAAGAGTAACTAAATGTTAACACTATAATTTATTCATTATTACATTAATACATTCTGTCAAGTATTAAATTACTGCTCTGGGGCCTGGCTGTTTATTTGAGCCTATAATTATAATTGTTTCTGAACCAACAATAAGCAGCATTAGAGCTCTAAATCAAATTTCACTTGAAAAGTTTAAAAATATATATTTTTAAGGATTTGAGTCTCAAATCCAAAATTTTCTCGAAACCTCTAATATCCTAAAGGATTCGAGGGCCCATCCCTAATAAATACTAAGTGCAACCTTTGAAAGATTTGAACCAAACTCTCTTTTATGTGGGTTTGCTGTTTGTTTAGAAAATCATCACAAAAATATCTTAAAAAATTCCAGCGACTTTTTATAAAGTGTTCTTACATTTTCCGATGTCACACAAAAATTCCCCCATTTTTGACAGATTTTGTCTATTTTCGCAGTCGTGTAAATTGCTAATTCAGCTTTTGTGACTTGTTTCGTTTCGTTTTGTTGTTGAGTAGACAAGGAAAGGATTTTGTGCAACTTGAGTAGAAGTCGCGCGCAATGTCACATCGCATTGTTGGATTTCTGGGAGAAACAACACAGTGTTGTGAAACCAACAGTCGACCACTTGGCAACAATGGAGTGGTTCCGTGCTGATACCCACGCTAGGGCCTTGCTAGCTGCCTGCTGGTTGGCCGGCCTAGCCTTCCTCTCTCGTTTGCTACGTCAGCCAACAACATTCACATACCGTGCACACAGCGGCGCAACAACTTTTGATCGGAGGGAACCATAAAATAAATAAAACTTTGGCAACTTGCACGGAATAAACAGCGAGGTAGCTGCGGCACTACGAAATACACGACACGCATTTATTCATACGGTTTCATACTTGTGTTGTAGAATAGCTAATGCAACCAACAAAATAAAATTCCTTTTAAGAGAGTGGGTTTGTAAATAAAAAAATTACAAATTTTGTGTGTATTTTGAAATAAATTTTGGTATTTGGAAAAAAATCTATTAAACATAATTAAAACCGCTTCACTCAAGCCATGTTCGAATGAAGGGGATTTCCTGATCAGTTTGCTTATGTAATACTACTTGTACATGCTTCGGTGGCCGCATGGTATAAGGCGTTAGTCTCCTGTTAGACTAGACTGCATATTACAGTGAGATCGGGGTTCAAATCCCGGTCAGGTGTACTGAAGGTGGTTTTTTTTTAAATGGTTTAGCCCTCTCCCTCCACACAAATGTGGGTACACTTCCTCAAAATTCAACATTCCTCAGTCCTAACTCACAAGCGTAATTCGTACATATGGGTACAAACAACTTGGAGGTCATCAGCTCTCATCCAGTCTGTCGTTATTTTTATTTTGTTCTGCGTTTTGTGGCAACTCCAAGTGCCTGGAATATGTGGATGGAAACAAAATAAAGAACGGTCTTACTATAAAAAAAATAGTAATTAGTATGATGATGTGCAATTAATTAGCTGTCTTATCACTCGTTCGGGCTTTCACATATAGATTTATTACGCTAAGGTATAGTTTTAAAGGAAATGTACCCGCATTTACGTGGAGGAAGAGGAAAACCATTCAGAAAAAAAACACCTCGAAACTCAACCTTCCTGTGCTTCTAGAGGGGGACACAATTATTCCACGGGGGCAGAGTCTTTCTAGGGAGCCATGCCCCCCCTTGCCTGTGAGCGCTGTTAGACTGGCGACAGGCCCCTACAGTAGATCATTGCGTGTGGCCTAACTAGTCTGATAGCAGGCGGAGCAATGAGCCACCTGGTGTACACAAGGAGAAACAAGTTTTCGTTTCAAAACTCTTGAGTTCTGTTCAAATACTAGCGTGGCTACCAAGACAAGTTTTCTTCATACCGCGTCTAATTACATTTTAGCGTTCGGGTTGATAACGGTCGTATTTGAAAGGGAATCATATAAATTTGCGTGTGAACCTATATTGGGGGAAAACCCATTCTAAACACACCTGACCAATATTCGTAACTCAACTCCCCGTCACAGACAAACTAGAGCAGACGATATTGACGTTCAGTCCGTGAGATCATTGGTGATAGATTGCAGCAACGCGTCTTACTAACCGTTCGGGTTGTAGACGATTATGTACTAAGTAGGCCAATGGTTATATATTTTTAAACTCAGTACACCCGACCGAGATTCGAACCTCGATCTCCCCATCATCGGCAGTTTAGTCTACTGCGAGGGTAGCGCCTTAGACAATGTGGCCACCAAAGTGGTGAAAATGGGTGAATAATAATATTTGTTCTAATCCAATCAGATATATACATACTACTAATTGACGCAGAGTTTAAGTTTTTTTTAAATCCTCCTATGATCAATGTATTTATTTTTTATACCAAAATTTGTTCAAAGTTTTTATATATAGAGATATTACATTTAGAAACTCCCCTCTATTTTTCCCCGACACTCGAACCTTGACATTCTCTTTACCGGCAGGCACATCGGTCGGTTTCGAGCCTGACGCCCAAAACGTGGCGCTATCCTCGCAGGTAGCTCCCCCCATTTTTAAATCGAGCTCTAAAATAGTCCGCCAAACTAATATTGTTTAACACCCATCGGTTGGCACGCGGACTAGACGTCAAGTCCGGAGGTGCTTCCTACACCTGAAAATGGTTGGGTTTCATTCCCACCTGTCCTCGGTGTTGCTGCCGCCAAGAGGGAGAGGGAAGTTACAGTAGCTCCATGACTTCTTTGGTGCTGATTGACAGTTCACAGCTGACTTCTGACAGTCGACAGTTAGGTATATACCTAAATTTTGACTGTAAGAAGTGACAGCTGCTAAACACATGTTTTTGCAGATCATACGGTTCGGCGTAGAGATACATAATTTGATCTGGTAACTTTTCAAAGCCGTCAGCTGTCAGTCAGCACCAAAGAATCCATGGGGCTACTATATATAGTATTTAATATAGGGTCATAATGTAGTCTATCAAGGTAAACTGGCTGTTCGTTAAGGGCCCAGCCACACTTGCGTTATTTACATCCCCCCCCCTTGTCATTAGACAGTGGTATGGCTGGATGTGAACATTTCAGATCACTCAATATTCGTAATTGATTTTATAATAATAATATAGAAGTACTAACGTGTTTGGTCCACAGTAGACACCCTACGTTAGTGACGCATTCAATCACCAAGCGCTGTAGTCGATACGTGAATGTGAGGAGAGAAGTCATTCATTTTATGTGACTCTTTGACAATGTTTTTGTAGTGTTTTCTTGGTTTTTATTTTTGATTTAGCACCGCGTCTTAATAACTGTTCATGTTATACAAATAAGTATTAAATTACGCTAATGAGTTTGGGATTAGGATGGTTTAATTTAGAGGAAGTGTATCCGCATTTGCGTGGGGGGGAGTGGAAAACCATTAAGGAAAAACCCCTCCTCAGTTCACTTGACCAGGATTCTAACACCGATCTCCCTGTCATCGGCAGTCTAGCCCGTGATGCGAGTGACGTCTTAGATCATACGGCCAACGAAGCAGGTGTTTATGTAGTTAACATCCTTAGGCTAAATCAAACTTATGGGAAACTAAAAAACTCAGGATATCTCGATTTTATTCCTTTCATTTAAATTGTTGGAAATTTTTCCGTAAAAATGTAAAGGAAAACTTCAAAATTATTTTTAAAAAAAATTTCTGGGGAACACTTCCCAAGGTTTGCGTGCCTGTGTACTGACTCATATTTCTCCAGTGACAAGTTTTGTGATTGTTGTAAACACAACAAGAAACTAGTAGTTGTAAAGATATTTCGTTCATTCGTCCGTCGGCTGTAAATACAGTTGTCATGACAAGTGAATTTGCTTGGAAGTGACTAGTTTGCTGAAGCTACAATAGACACGCGACTAATGACTAGTGCAACATGGTCAAAGGGCAAATCTTTTGAGCAAAGGCACAAAAAAAAAACTTTCTGTTTTATAAAACTAACCGCTTGTCAAATTCGTCAGTTATTTTCTTTTATTTCCGGCGGTGGTAAAGAGCATGGTTGGCGGCTCGGTATTAAATGTCATACTTGAATTACACTTGTTTATTTTACTATACTATTATTTAGTTTCTTCTGAAATGACATTGGGGCAGCACTATCAATGTTGTCACTTCACATTATAGTTCTTGGAATTCCATACAATCTGGCTGTTATTTTAAGCCCACCAACTTTCGGGTTATCTTTTCCTAGAAGGTTCAAAACTCGAATGGAGTGGGTTAGTTTCGCATATGAAACTGGAACATTACATTCTGTTCTAAAAGGGGGTTCACCCCCCTCCGCGCAAATGCGGGTACACTTTTAATATAACCTTTCAAAACTCTAAAACCATTAGCGTTATTCGTACACGAGTGTGAAAACCGGACGGGTAGAATTAGTCAAGGAGTTTAAATTCCCTGACATTTCTCTGCTTTTCCTAATATCAAACAATTCCTTGACTTTTCCAAGTTTTCCCTGTTTGAAGCCGCCACGTCCATCACGGACTCAGCCTTAAACCAAGAATAAACCTGAGCACGGGAAGAGTCCTGGATAGCTCAGTGGTTAGAGCATTGGCGCGCTAAACCAAATATCCCGAGTTCGATTACAGTCATTTTGCAACTAGTTCAAATTAATTGGTAGCAATAGGCTTGTATGCCAGTGACAAACTTTTAGCTTGAATAGCTAAATATAGGTACGTTTGTTTGATTAATTGATGTATTGTGTAACAGGGCCTGCTAGAAGAAGTACCCGGCGTTGCCCTGCAATACATTGCGAGGTTACACCGGGCGACAACTTTATTTGCTTCAAACAGATGAATTTTTTTTTCCCCGATTCAGTTTTTAGTAAATTAAATAAAAAATCTGCTCAAAAATTAAAAATAATATTAAAACTCAAACTTTTTTTAAAGTTAATTCCCTGCAATACATTTAAATAATGAATTGACCGCCGGTTTCAGATTTAGTTCCCATCAAAATCACGGCAAGCGCTGATAAGTGTCGATACTCGATAAATTAGAGATATTGTTCCGTATAGTTCCTTATCTATGCGTAGTAAAACCCTCGCGCAAAAGAAGCCCGGATTTTCAGAATAAGTTGCATGCCGGCCACTTTTTATGATAAAGATTACAGAGTTTTTTGATGTCTATAAAACGTGATATTTTAACACAAAAAATAAAATAAAACGGTCTTGATCAAAAGAAAGTCACGACCTCACGTCCTGTGTACTTTTTTTTTAGTTTCTTAGATTAAAACAGTTTGTGAGAGTTAAAACAGTGAAGGTCTAGGTCTATGTTTGTCAATTGGACGTAGCGTATAACAGTCCTGTACCTTCTTCGGTGGACGTGAGGTCTAAGGCGTCACTCTGGTGTTGGACTAGACTGTCGATGACAGGGTTCGAATCTCGGTCAGGTGTACCGAGGGTGGTTTTCCAAAATTGTTTTCCATTCTTCCTCCGCACAAATGCTGCATTTCCTCTAAATTCAACCAGTCATATTAAAATCAGTAGCGTAATTAATACACATGCGTATGACCTGAACAAGTAGCAAGACACGGTGTTAACAAAAAATTTAGAGTGATATTTTGTGTTTTTCCAAAATAAACCTATTTCCCCCCCCCCTTTCTTAACTTTACAAAACACAACGGATGCTTGCACCTCAAGATGGACCCTTATCTCCCCTCAAAATAATTAAAAATAAAAGTAGATTAGTCAAATACCTGGCCCTTCATTATATCATATTAAGGTTTATTTCTGAAAAACTAATACAATTTTTTTTAAATACCATAAACTTTTTTTCACCCAGACCGGTGGCGGCATGATCTAGGGCGTCATTCTCATAATAGACTGGATTTCCGGTGGCAGGAGAGTCGGTGTTCGAATATAGGTCGAGGATATTAAGGTGGTTTGAAATGTTTCTAACACTCCCTCCTCGCAAATGGGAGCACATTTTTTTAAAAGTTTACCATCATCAATCCTACCCTAATGCTGTAAACTGTAATAGATCAGATAGCTCGAATGGGTAGTAAGACGCGGTGCAAAAAAAAATCGTTACTCGCCTTAGAGAGAACAAATATAAATAGGCCTACCAAATGTCTACAATACTACAGAACAAGTTCATGAATAATGAAAAACAAGTTCTCGTTTGTATTTCTAAAATTGAGTTTCCTAGATGTCCCCCTACTCATCACAGTCGGTAGCGCGTTTGCCAAAGGTCCCGGATTCGTTTCCGAAACGGCCTCTTTCACAATGATGAACTGCCGGCCGGTTGAATGAGTATTGTGTCTCTTATAGAATTACGTTAGTTTGTAAGTCGT
>CABFWO010000464.1:6885-23633 GCA_902155825.1 Timema genevievae | reverse complement strand
CCAAGCACATCAGTCCTCTCTATCATTTATTAATGAGCTTTATTAAACCTGCCGTCACCCTTCCCCTCTAATTAAACATTTATTTTCTATGGCATGCTTTTTTATTCATACACATTTGTGTTGGTATCGGCAAAAAGTCACTCAAAGGATCTAATCTAAGAGACGAGGATGAGGAGTTTGATTCGTTAAAGGGAATGGGGAGTCATATTATTATTATTTAAACAATACCGTGCTACCTGTCAGCATTCAACCCAGGCCCTCACGAAGCAGTCAGACGTGTTGATCATTCACCTAACTAACCCAATTGATCATGTTTTATTGAAAGAGGATTGTTATGTCAGTATTCTATTTGGGGGGAGGGGGTTAAGGAAGGTGTGGGTTTCGAGAAAATAATTGTTAAAATATATATATAATTAATAAAATGAAGAGTTTGTCTGTCGTGAACATGGCGTGATATAGGCCTATAGCGCACGCTGAGGTCTGTAATTAGCCCCTGTACAAAAACATGTGTCGAATGTTTGTGCACCTGAGGCTGCAATTTTAAATTTTTGATTAGATTTTTCTTAAATTTATTAAAAACTGAGCCGGAAGAAATAAAATACCTAGTTTTTTTTCTGTTTTAAGAAAAGGAACGTGTTGCCCGGAGTAACCACGCAAATTTAGCGACTATTTATTACTTTTGACTGGTCTGTGAACACTAACAAACGTTGAATACAAAAAAAAAACCATTCATTTTGTTAAGGGGGTTGCCTACCTACTGGAGCATTGAGATAATTTAAAGATTGCCAGAAACCCTAAAGTGACCTGTTATTTAAAAATAAGAGTTTACTCTAAAATGGAGGTGAAAGGTACCATGTTCTATATAGGACTAACACATTACGTTTTAAGTTTTATAGTTTTCAAAAATCATTAAGTTAATTTTTTCTAACTCAATTTTAAATACGTTTCACGCAAAACCCCACAGTTGTGAGATAATAAATAAATAAAATCATTTAAAAAAGTTCTGATGTTTCATAAATTCCGTTCCCATAAGAAATACTGCAGTGTAAGGGTATTTCACTGTAAGTAGGCAGCACCCTTAAGTAATTCTCATCTTTTAAATAGAGCTCTAACCAGGTATTACTGGAGAGTGGTGAAAGGAAGGACAGTTAAAAAGGGTCACATCATATTTTCACTATTTAGTTTATTTACCTGCTCTACGTCTTACTAGTTACTACCCATCTGGATATTTATTGAGGACATCTTTAACCTTTTTTATCCCCCCACCCCCTCTCTTACATCAAGGACCTATTTTAATTTAGTGAACGTCGTAAATAATATGACTATTTATGATACGACCAAAAGTTATCTTATTGTTTTCCACTAAGATATTCGATTACAATACCTTTCCAAGTGATTGTGCTTTTAACACTGATACTAATTAAAAGTTGATAATTGGTTTGAATTTGAGAAGTAGATCGTTTTTTTTAAAGTGGTCACTACTGTGCTAGTTCATCTCTTCTGCGCATGCGTTTGTATTTAACATCTCCGATAGCTGTGACATGTGCTGCTATCAAATTACGTACAAGTCTCCATGATATCTTGTTTTGATAAGAGTCTCCACGATAGTTTGACAAACACGGCAATAGTTCTTTAGTGTAAAGTATCTTTCTGCTCGTAGGGAGGACGGAGATAATATAATCTACAAGAAATGTAACTGCATTTTCGCGGAGGAAGATTGAGAAACCATTGGATTAAAAAAAAAAATTTTAGTATACTCGAACGGGATTCAAACCCCGATCTGTTAGTCTATTGCGAAGTGACCACCGAAACGGTTCGATAACAGTTAACTTGTACTGAATTAAGTAGTGAAACATGCCCGTGTGTACGGGGAATAAGACTAGCAACGTCGTTACCATTCCTCCGCACCGGAAATACCATTCCTCAACCCTCAGTCACCCTTTTGGAAAGTCCCATAGTCCTTTGTTAGTTTCCCTGCTGCACTCCAAGCCTCGATTTCCCCTCTCTCTTCCCCTCAAACAGATGATGACGAAGGCGGGCCGTTATTTCACTTCTCTCTCTCTCTCTCACAAGGTTTGGCTGTTCGCCAAGCTTGGGCGAAAGAGGCTCCTCTTGGGTTAGCGTTTACAAGTACGAGAAGGTTCAAATTCCCTTGCTATGGAAGAGAGGTGGGTGGGGGGGGATCAATGAGATTATTTTATTAACTCCTTTTTGGTTAATTGTCTTTATGTACGAATACTAACAAAATTAAAATATTTTACAGTGTCTTTGCAGCGTGAATAAGTAACGATAATTGCAACTGCATGGATATAAAACAATAAAACAAATACTGGCTTCCCGCTGTGGACAAGATTGTTTTTTTTTTGTTTGTTTATACCTCCCTAACTTTACCTATGACTCGAATACTGGTGGGATTTAAGTTTCTTAGAGAGCCAGCCACCTATTTGCAGGGAAATATCCTCAAACTGGCAGTATTTATAATGATTTGTTTTTTAATTTAGCACAGCGTCTTACCACCCCTTCGGATTATACATCTATGTGCTGACTACACTAATGTGTTAGGGATTAGAAAAGTTGAAATTAGAGGAGGTGTATCCGCATTTGTGTAGAGGGAGAGTGAATTTTTTTTATGAAAAATCACCCTCAATACACCTGACCGGGATCGAAACCCAACCTCCCCGTCTTCAGCGGTCTAGCCTATTGCAAGAGTAGCGCCTTACACTATGCGGCCAGCGAAGCGGGTGGTAATTAATAAGGTTTCAAAACCACTAAAATAATCCTCAATTATCTTAGTACGTTCTCTGTGACCTTGTTAAAATAGCACTTTAAAAATTGTTTTGAGCGATACTAAATCTATATTTCTAACAGTTTCCTTTGATCTCAAAATAGCGACAAATCGAGTGTAGCGTCGTTGACACGAAATTTATTTCTCCTTTTCACGAGTTTTTTAATCATAAAACTTAACATTATAAGGTATTTAATCCTATATGATTATGTCGATACCTTTCACCTCCATTTTGGCTTGAGATATTTTTGAACTAAACAAACCAGCAGGATTTTCAGGCATTTGCAAACCTGTCTTAGCGCTCAGGCCCCCTTGTAATGATGTTCATGATTGTGGTGAGATATTTTAACTTTTTTTTAGGGATCGGGGGAACCATTTGCATTCTTTTGATTACTAAGATTTTTGTTCTAAGATAAACATTGTTCAAGTTGAAGACCTTCTCTATTATATATAAAACAGTAGTAGAGTTTTAAATAATTAGTAGAAAGCCATTAATAAACTTCCACGATCCAGTTGTCTTTATAACAATAATTAATATGTTAAGGTAGGTCCTCACCCATGTTTATTTTAGAGCTATTCCCTCGACCGCATTAGGTTAAGTAGCTAATAACGCTTGTGTTAACATCAATGATTCTTACTGTGACATAAAAACCATAGTTTGAAAAAGTAATTGAAAATAATGTAAACTACGATTCTCTTGTTACTTTTTTAACATTTTGTGACTACCCGTGTGAATTAAATTCAATTTACTAGGAGGGGAGGGTACTCTTTCCGCTTAAATAATTACCCTCATCGATGGGCACGCGAGATAATCAATTTCGGTTTGCCGGTAAGAGGGAGGTCGGGGATTCGAATCTCAGCCGTGTGTACTAAAGGCGGTTTTTCCTAAATAATTTCTCTCTCTCTATGCAAATGCGAGCACGTTTTTTAAAAAATTCTATCTTCTTCACCCCTTCCTCATTAATGTGATTAAAATGCGAATAACTTGAGAAGGAAGTAAAACGCTGTGAACCCCAAACAAACCAATCAGCCCACATCAATGTCCACAAGGTTTAAACATTAGTCTTGACTTATTTGCTGGCAATGTGTAGGTAAGCGTTTGATGCTTTAAAGTATGTACAGTAAGTAGCCCCACGGCTTCTTTGGTGCTGACTGACAGCTGACGGCTCTAAAAAGCTACCAGACCAAATTATGTATCCCTACGCCGAACCATATAATCTGCAAAAAGCATGTGTTTAGCAGCTGTCACTTCTGACAGTCAAAATTTAGGTATATACCTAAATGTTGACTGTAAGAAGTCAGCTGTAAACTGTCAGTCAGCACCAAAGAAGCCATGGGGCTACTGTATATTCACTTAATACAGATAAAACTACTTGATGTATGAATATATTAAAATGCATTTAGTAACGTTAGTAACTAACTTATATTGTTCTTCCTAACAAAATCATACTATATGCCCCTCACCCCTCCCCTCCAACGCCAATTGAAACTAAAGAGTTGCCAACTTTAACAAAGTAAAAGGGGAGGAGGGTAAATAACTAAAAAGTAAAGAAAGGAAGCATATCCGGCTCAGAGTTTTATTTAAAATGTATATAACGATTCAAGTATAAATGTTAAAGGAAAGGGCAGTCGCGCGATGCAGCTAGAAGGGTTCTGTAGCCAAGACCAAGCGAGGCCGCTTCCTTTGTTTACAATCAATCCCGATTGTTGCATCAAGTTATGTAATAATAACAACAATAATAGGGCATCACAATAATTTAAGTGTTTTTCGTTTTTTAAACGATTTCACCTAAGTTTATAATAAGAGTAGTCCAACGCAAGGAAATGACTATTAGTGTCGTTAATCAAATATAACCAAGTAATTTGTATACGATCAAAAATAATCCTATCAATTTATTTATAACATTTCCTTTCCACATAAAACCCTGTTTGTAAGAGTGACGTTTTCATTGACTTGTCATGACAGTTGCGGCGCGTGCCCGGCTTAGTGATGGCATATGTATGTCCTCCTCTTCCTAGCACGAGATGAGTGAGGAACGTTATAAATTAGTACAGTCCTGATGATTAGGAAGTATATTGCGTTCCGTGCCACTTCGACAATGGGAGGAGCTACTGGGACGAACCAAACAAAAACAATGTTCGTTTTGAAGTATTTCCGAGCCGCACCGACAAAAACGTTTTCGGCACTATACTATACTATACTATATAGTATGTATATTCTGCACTATTTGTCCACCGCGTATTACTATCCAAACATTGACGCTAGTATAGTAAAGATGTCAAGGATATATTTTAAAGGAGATGTAGCCAAATTTGCGTGGAGTGCGTGTGGGAAGCCACTTAGGAAGGTCCAACCTTCCCGCCACAAACAAACCAGATGTGTGTACACTCAGTTTGCCCAGAAAGGTCTTCAAATTGATAGATACAAGGTGGCGACGCAGGGAACCCGGGAAAAGGTGTTTTCGCAGTTTTATAGCCATTTTTTTGGGGTCAAACTAAATCAAATATAGCTTCAGTACAAATGTTTTTATAGAAGCAATATTTTATTTATTTTGGTCAAAAAAAATTATTTTGTTATAAAAACTGCAAAAACATAGGTCCTTTTCAAGCGTTTCAGGAGAAGGACGTATTGAACTCGAATTACATTCTTTTTAAACTTTCAATAACTTCAAAAGGCATATAATTTTCAAAAAAATCCAGCCGATGATGAGAAAGAGGGCTTGATGAAATCCCAGTGGCTCTCCCTAATAGAAATGTCTCGGCCCTTCAGTGGGCACCAACGATTTGAATTTGGTTTTCCAATTATTACTCTGTCCAGTTATATGCTGGTGCGATTGGTAGCGTTCCTATTTAGTTGAGTTTTAATTCGCCGATAGCCAAATGTGAAATTATAATGTACGATTATAGAAATAAATAATTACAAGCGGTTAATAATGGGTTAGCCTTATTCAGGAGAGCCAGTGCAGAGGAACCATTTTTAAATCGACCGTCTTGATAAAGTCGATAAACGTATAGAAAAACTGTTTTTAGCATTTCGCAGAGGAAGCTTATGCTTTAATATGCGTTTCAACGATTAACTATACAATTTTGAATATTGTATTAGTGACATCGGTAGGAATTCAGACCAAGCCCCAAGGTCATCCAATCTGGTTTGTTGGTCACAGAGGGGTTCAAATTTAGGACGGATGTATTAAAAGTGTTTTTTTTACTAAGCAGTTTCCCACTTTCCTTACACTCAAATGCGGGTACTTTATTCAAAATTCTACCTTCCTCATCCTTAACATATTTGCTTAGTTAAATGCGATATTATCTTGATGTTAAACTCTCCTGCCAATTCCTGTCCGGTGACTTCATCCCGAGCCGCCGCCCCTCCCGACTACGCCATTGGGGTGAACATAGTTTGAAGCTCAACGATCCTGTCCACCAAGTCTAGAGCAGGTAAGAGAGAAGCGGATGTCTTACACCCTCCCCCTGGAAAGACCCAGAATGTTGCCCGTGTGGTGGCCTATCCTTGCCTTTGTCAGGCGAAGTGGCCAGGTATGGGCTCACAGGCGCTGTTGCCAAGTCGCCGCCAACACGGCTCCAGCCAGTTAAGCTCCCTATCCGCGGTGGTTCTAAAGTTAGCCTGCCTGACTAGGCCCGGTCTCGGCGGCTCGTTCGTTGCCTTCTCCCGGATCCGTCAGCTTTCTATTCTTTTACAACCATTGTTGGCGGGAAAAGCCGACAAGAATGTGACGTCTCAGAGAAAATTAGAGAGTTTCTATCACTTAGTAATTTTCTGATAGGTTTTTAGGATATTTTTTTTCCAAAAATATTTAATCTGTGGAGACGAAGTCGTAAACTTGTAAAGGTTTTGAATATTAAAGACTTAACATGTTTTTTTATCTATATAACCAACGTTAATGACACATTCAACCACCAAGCGCTCTAGTCGGTACTTGGGTCAGTGTGATAAGAGAACCGTAATCAGTCAGTGCTTTACTGTGACTCTGACATTTCTGGATATATCTCGTTTGCATTCGTCCCATTTAAACAGGTGGTGGCAAGCTTCATGGTAAGTCTGTCTTGCCAGCCCTCGCAAAACGTATAACACAGTTTGCTTCCATCAGCTTAGTAAATAATTAAAGGTTAGGGGCTGGCCGTTTGTCCCACGATGCTTATTTTGAGAATACACTAGTAAATGTTTTTAAAAAAAAACTTTCAGAAAATGGTTTGAGTTTATAAAAAATAAAAGCTTTATATGATTTAAAAAAATATATATTTTTTCACTTAATATATCAAATACATTTAGCTAAAAGCACTTCCCTTGTGGAAAAAATCGATAATATTGTATCCTAGAGAGATATGTATCCAGAATTTTATTTCGAGGGTAAGGTGAGGGGGGGTGGTGGTTCACTTCAAATATCTCTCGATGATGACGCTCATCTATAGACTAAACAGCGTGGGGGGGGGGGGAATGAATTTGACCTGCACGTAGAGAAAAATATATCAAAGTTGTGTTCAAAAAATATATTGCAGTAGACCCATTCTTGCGTTCACTAATAATTGATATAATTTTTATGACTTTAAATAGAAAATAAACTAATTTTACATACATTTTTATAAAAAATAATAAATTTTCTATTCAAAGCCATAAAAAGTATAATAATTATTAGTGAATGAAAGTAGGGGTCAACTGTAATTTTTTTTACGAAATTTTGACATATTTTTATCTCCGTGTGTAGAATAATTCATGAATATATTACATCTTATTATTCACGATGTTAGCCCAGTTAATAAAGTGAAACTGAAATTGATTACTATTGTATTTTTTAACTAGGAATTTATTGCTACAAGACACGATATTATTACAAGATAATTTTATAATTTATCTTTTAATAATAATTTTTAACTCTTTTTTAGATTTCGGGCGTAGAGGGAGGGGTGCCTTCAGCCCCCCGAGGCCCCACCCTTCTGGATATTTACCTGATCCTAGAGGAAAATTAAAGGGAAACTCTCAGTGGCAGATACAAAATAATTAGTTATTTAAATACAAAAATGTATTTAAAAAGGTCATAAATGCATTTTATCATGCAGTTATTTGATTAATAAAGATACATTTAAATATAATATATTTATAGTTCTAAATTGTTTTGTGAAAATGTGTGTGCCTACATATTTTATAATATATTTTTGAGATATTAATAAAACTTATTTTTGGCATTGCAATTTGAAAGATTCTATCAACAAAAAATACAACTTATATGTGTAAGTTCTGTGATGAAAACAATTGTTTATTAAGTGCTGTTTTAGGCCTATATTAACTTGAGATTGCTAAATATATCTTCGGCCAGCGGCGCAAAATGCTTGCCAGATTTAGACCTTGGGATGAAAACGTTTGACCACCCTGACCTTGGCTACTGTTAAAACATCTCCCGTATGTAGGGGGTAAAAGAAAAACTACCTACTCCTTGGTGTCCTGACATTTGGAGGCAGTGCACACGCAAACTATACCGAGAGCTTGGTCCTCAATTTTACCCCCTCCCCCTACTTTATTTTTTGTGTTGTCATACCACCCTCACCCCCCGCCCAATTGGCGACTGGTCTCTATTTAATTCAACGCAAGGCAATCTAGGAATAGGATAGATCGTTTAGAAGAGAAGAAAGGATACTTATTTATTGCACCATATTATCCTATTCGTATTTAGTTACACAAATGAGGTAGAAACATGGAAGGTAGAATTTTGAGATGTGTCCGCATTCTAGTAAAGGGGGGAGTGGGAAAACATTTAAGAAAATGCACTCTTAGTATACATATCCGGAGCACCCAGACACCGACAAACCAATATCATTGTCGAGAGACCCGCAGGTCTTATGGGAAAAAATATTATCTTTTATCTCTCTCGGTTTACAGTTGCAAAATCTCCCGGCTTTCAGTTAAGTTGGAAGGTCTTGTTGTTGGGCTGAGGTAGGAAGGATCCAGTGGTAACCTATATGAGCCAAAGTTACGAAATTAGTCTTAAATTAAGGGAAGATTGACCACACGAAAACATAAGAACGACTCGACAACGCTGTTTCCCAATAGTTGCCCTGCAGATAGATCAATGAGAGATGATTCAGCGTGCCCAGAGATGTTTCTTGTACCAAAACAAAATTAACTATAAGATTAGGTATCGGTATGATAAGATGAACATTTTATACGAATAACTTTTTTTGTTTTCAATCGACGAAAATATGTTTTTAATATAATTACTTATAGTTACAGTAACAACAAATACAACTTTTGTATTATAGTATAGTATTATATCACTAATTTAATAATAATAATAATAATAATAATGGAATCATGATATTTTAATATATGGTTTGGTTATGTGTTTAACTCATTTTCGAACGAATCAGTAGAAACTTGGGAGTAAAAGGGACGTGAGAAAAGGTGTTTTTTCTGCAGGTCTTTTTTATAGCAAAGCTTTTTTTTTGCCAAAATAAATAAAATATTTCTCCAGTAGAAAAAGATAGTTTAATTTTTTTTCACATGGTGATATTAACATTTGAATACCTGTCATGAGTAGAGCCCGGATTTTTAAGTAATTACATATTTTTATCCTGGCAGTTACAAATGTTAAAAGTGAAATAATGGCGAATTAGATTGTTTGGGACTGTATTTTCATTTTTCATTTTTTTACCTAGTTTCTAAGTTATTACATAAAATTACATATTTTGTGTGTTTATTTACTGAACTATTATTTTTATGTCTTTCTTGAGAAAAATACTTTAAAATGTTGAGTCACTAATTTTCAGGCAACCTGTACTTTCATAAATGCATGTATTCAGTGAAGGGATGGCAGTGAGAAAAGTCCAAGTCAGATATGCTGGATGGCCAGAGAGGATTACAGTTGCCTAACATAACTTTTGTGTCAAACGTTTCTCGTGCTGTGAAGGGGAGAGAATGTGGCCTCAGCGACACGTCTCTCGCGCGACGTGTCAGTTTGTAAACACAAGTCTACGAGTTGTAAAAACAATAGTTTTTGGATCTGATTAGCTCATTTTCCCGTTGTTCATTGGTCAGGAGAAGAAACTAATATATAGAAGCAAGAAAACATAACGTCAGCCGTCAGAGAATTTTCCCACAATTACACGTGACAAATATTCCTTCCCCAACGTTTGTTTCGACCACAGCCTCACACTTGTAGTTAGTTCACAAATTATCAGCTAAGAGACTACAAGTGACAGCCGATAGGTTAAGTGTTTTGTAAGAGTGGACTTCAGAAACTTTCAGCCATAAAATCAAATTTCGTTCCACTAATGTTCTTGTGCATTATTAACGTGACCTATGTGGTCTAGAGGTCAGAGCTAATGGATACAGATCCCAAGGTCTCGGGTTCAGTTCCCGGTGCTTCCAAAGTTTCTGTAAAGTACCGGGTCTGGAACGGCGTCAACTCAAGACTCGTGAGGACAAATGTGGAGCTACTTGAATGAAGAAGTAGCGGCTTTGGTCTAGAAAACTGAGATTAACGGCTGGATGATTCATTGTGTTGAGCACATGACACACTATCAGCAGAAGTTTACAGTATCTACGCCAACAGACGGTGGCTGCTTAGTATGGATTAATTGTGGGCTAACGCCATTGAGTTTTTTCTATTATTATAAACGTAAGAAAAGAAAGTTTATTCAATATTAAATATTTTCACAATATTACATATTTTACTACATATTTTAACTGATGTTGTTACATATTTATGTACATAATATTTTGTAGGTTAATACCACATAAAAATCCGGGCTCTAGTCATGAGCATAGCGGCATTAGGTGACAAACTTTTTAAATGGAGAGAGGAAAAGTTGTCATTAAATTGAAGAACACCCTTGAGAAATATTCAACAACTGGTGAGGTCACCATGTGAAGAAAATTAAGATCCTATGTTTCTACTGGAGAAATATTTGGTTTATTTTGGCCAAAAAAGGTTTTGATAGAAAAACTGCAAAAACACTGAAACATTCTCGCGTCCCTTTCACTCCCACCTTAAGAAGATTACATTACGTTATACGCTTAGGTACTAATTACACTAATTGATTAGGAATTGGAAAGGTTGAATTCAGAGGAAGTGAACCCACATTTGCGTGGAGGGAGAGTGGAAAACCATTTAAGAACCCCAGTTCACCCGACCCGAGATTGGAACCTCGATCTCCCCGTCCTCGGCGGTCTAGCTCAACACGACTGGCGCGTTAGCCAACTACGCCACCGAGGCGGGTTATTTTAATTTTAAAATATATATATATATTTTAATTTGGTTTTATTATTCAAAATAGAGTACAACCGTTTCATCGGTTTAAATTTCACCATTTTCCAAAGATGACTAAAGAAAACCGCGCCACGATGCCAAGGCCGCCTGATCCGAGCTGCATTTGTCAGGTGTTATCCGCGGGGAGTGGGAGAAAGTAGGGGAAGGGAGGGAGGGACCAAGTTGTAAATAAACCGGTGTAATCGATAGCTTTCAGCTCGACCACGTGCTCGCTAGCTCGTGTCCAAGTTTTGGTGAAGAGAGAGATTCTCTTTTTTAAAGGTTATATAGCAAGTGAGGGGGGGTGGATAATAATTCAATGGCAAGATGACGTGAACAAACACTAGACGTGTTTAACATGTGATTGACCTTGAATCGTGAGGTTTTTAGTCATGTTTTGACTCTCGAGTTATTCAATGGGAATTTATTACCTTGTATGTGTGTGTGTGAATTACAACTACATACACTTTTTAAACGTGAAACAATAACATTGTTTTTTATTTATATCAGTTCATCTATTACAAGGAGCGCGGGGGGAGGGAGGGAAGTTTTCCTAACTGTTTGTCACTTTCCCGCCACGTGCATTCTTTTTTCAAATATACCGTTCTCATCCTAATTACATTAGTATTATTATAAAATTCGAATAGCCAGCTAGACAGACAGTTAATAAGACGAGGTGTTGAAATAGATATGGGATCTGTGGCATGGGCAGATTGAATGAATTATTTTAACTAAGACACAGACCTCTGGGAGGATAGCCGAACTATTTTGTTCGGAATACCATCCCTTTACAACGAACAATTTGGAAGTGCTATTATTACTGAAGTCCAACTAGCACTCCCCAGTGACCAAGACTCAACCTGGTTCAAGGAACGCAGTCAAACTCCAGTAAGGCTGTGTGTATAACTTTGAACTAGGGGTAATCATGCGAACCTTTTGAAGCGATAAGTTACATCATCATACGACTTACAAACTAAATTGGCTCTATAACAGACCCAGCCCCAGTCGTCCATTCGTCAAATGTTTACTGTATAAGTAACATAAGTTTAATTCAATGCCAGCGCATTCAACTGGCGACCATTACGACATTCTGGCCGAGAGCGATAATGTATGGTTTCTTGATATAAAAAATAGTTTTAAACACTTTAACCCAGTGAGCTTTGTTATCCTCTAATCTCCCCCATTAGATTAATTGTTAATATATTGGATTAAAGCCATTACTCCCGGTGGGTCATAGTGCAATTAGAGATACACTGTACGAGTGGTAGGCAAGTAGGCCACCTCCGAGTCAGATTTATGTTGGAGGTGGTAGTCAAATGGATACAAAGTCAGATTTATGTTGGAGGTGGTAGTAAAATGAATACAAAGTCAGATTTATGTTGGAGGTGGTAGGCAAATGGATAGCGACTCAGGTATATGTTGCAGGTAGTGTATTTAACAGACTTGAAGGCAGCCAGTTGTCCACCACTTGCATCAAATACCTGACTTGAAGGCCTTGCAAAGCAGGAGCTGAGTAGTCACATCAATCACAAAAGACTACAACACACACGTTTAAAAACACCCCAAGTTCCAACTATTCTCGGTGATGGCGGTCTGTGTTCCAGAAGGTGGCACTGAAATAGAATCGTTCGCTGGCCTCTCTGGCGCCCGAACTTTCGAATATAGGTGGAAGAATGGGGGGTGGGTGTCGGAGGGAGAGGGGAGAGAGAGCTCATGTTCAAATAATAACCTAACTCTCCGAACACACGGGCAATGTTTTCGTACTTATTTCGGAGAGATTTTTACTGTAATAATAATGGAAACTATAACGAAGAGAAGTGTACACACCTATATTGGTAGGAAGGAACACCCGACAAACAGTCGCTACTATTAAAATATGTTTAGGCTTAGAGCAAAATATTAGAAGCACATTCACACGAGAGTAATTATTTTAATTATGTTTTGTGAATAGTTGATGTCACTTAGAAAAATGAAGTTTCTCTCAGAAAATGGTTTTGATATGTATACATTGAAAGTTTAACCTCATTAACCGGAACTAATTGGGAGCTAGACTTGTTCGAATTAATGAAATTAAGCGGGAATATAGGGGGACGGAGGGGGGTCTACGGGGAGACATCACAAGAATATTCTCACACATTTTAAAATTACACGAGTTTAAAGGGACTACCGATTTTTCCGGGCAAGGTGTTTTCACATACATACACCTTCCAGGGTTCTCTTACATCCCACATTCGACATGGGACTGACGGACTTAATTCCACTCCGAAGGAAGTTGTGTTGTGGATTTTTATCGCTCAAGAAAAATTCGTCGACCACTTCAGGGTTTGAACCCACGAACATCGAGTCCTGAGGCGAGCACTTTACCCCGAGACTAGCGAGGTAAACCATACATAATATTATTTAGCACCGCGTCTTACTACCCGTTCGGGTTATATGCTTAAATACTAATTAAACTAATGGGTTTGGAATAGGCAAGGTTGAATTTACAAGTTAACCCGCATTTGCGTGGAGGGAGAGTGGAAAACCATACATAATAGAGAGATCATGTTCAACAACGCGTAGTGAAAACAGTGTTTATTTTTCCCTCCAAGGTCAATGGCTAGACTATGATCTATCAAACCTGTAATTAATAATATAAATAATAAGCTTAAAATCTTCAATTAATTAAAACACAATAAAAACCTGTGAAAGTATGAAGCGTGTCAATAGTACTTACAATGAAATTCAATCCTATTTGAATATCTTTCTTCTTGGTTTTTTTATATGAACCGATACTTTAAATTCTTTGCTCATAGAAAGATTAGTGTAGGTCATGGTCGAGTCTTCCTTCAGGGAGGGGATATCAAGGGGTGTGGTGGGAATGGAAAGTAGAGGGGGGAGGGAAGGGGAAGTAAACAAAATACGAGCGTAACATATTCCGGCAGGCTCTAAGCCGCAACTGCACACAAGTGTGTGTGTGTGTGTACAAAACACATGCAGATACGGCTTATTTTGTCGTCCTCTCTTTCCGCGGCGTTCTTTTCGTCGTCAGTTTCCGTAACCAGGATGAGGGGAGAGGGGAATGGGGAGAAGTTAAACACGACCTTTTTTCTTTTTGTCCTAGTCTAGGGTCATTATGAATGAATGACTGAACGCCGCGAGTTATTTTTAAATACTGTGTTGTTACAATGCACTTTGGATTGTTGAGAGGGGAGGGATGTCAAAACTATTTTAGTAGGTTATCGAACTTAAGGTGGGGTGCTAGTCAGCGCCAGTTTAGGGCATTCATTTTGCACTTTTTATAGCATTAACATTTTTTGGCAAAAATAAATCAAATATTTCTTCAATAGAATCATAGAGATTAGTTTTCTGCACATGCTAATCTCAACAGTTCTTGAATATCTCTCATGAGTATAGCGACATTTGGTGACAAACTTTTTAAATGCAGAGAAAAAGTTGTCACTAAGTTCCAGAACACCCTTGACAGATATTCAACAAATGTTGAGGTCACCCTGTGAAGAAAATTAAACTCCATGACTGTACAGAAACAATATGTGATTTATTTTGACCAAAAAGGCGTGTTGATAAAAAAAAGCTAAAACAATGATCACACAGCAAATTAACTTATTTTATAAAAAAAATCAACATACACTATTAAAATAATGTAAAATAGTTCCCAGATATCAATTGTGAACAAATTAGCTGTAGCTAATTTTTAAAAATTAATTTTCAAAAATTCTTAATTTTCCTACAGAAATAAATAAAAATAAACTGTTATTTGTAAAGTAAAAATCACCTAAATATCCATTCTAAATAAAATATAACTATTTTCCGAATATTTCTAATTTTCAAAAATCACTTATTTATCAACTACCCTTAATTGAAGAGCTAAGGTCAAAATTAAAAAGTCTCCAGGTATAGCCCATACATATAACATCTTGATATAAAGTTTGAACAAAATTCACGAAACAGTTTCGAATCTAGGACAGTTACAATTGTAAAATCCCGGTTGGGTGTACTGAGGGTGTTTCTTCCTATGAGCAAATGGGGGTACATTTCCTCAATATTCTACCTTCCTCTCCAGACTGTTTATCACTAGCCTAATTAAAATGCACGTACAACTCAGAGAGATATAAAGATGTGGTGATAAGAAATAATAATTGTGTGTCCTGTAAAACATATAAATAAAATATAAAAACATTTTTTGATGATCAACAATGGTATCCTTTTACTACTTTATTGATAGTGATATAATATGTCCAACGTGTCAGCTGAAGATCACATGACTTTAAGTATGAATATATTAAATTTGCTCTTTTGTCGCTATTAGACACTGTTCTAGAACTCTACTATAAGTGTGTAGCCTATCAGCGAAACGTGTCGCTAAGTTTATCTTTAATTAGTAACAATATAAACATCAATTTATTGTGAGTGCGCTGAGATAAACCGGACTTATGCCATTCTTTCCCGATACTCATGGGTCTCCCCCCTCCTCCCCCCGGAAGATGGCGGGAACCAGACTGATAGCTTGATTGTTCCGCATGGTTTGGTGTCCCATTACCTCCTGTGCCACGGGACACACTTCTCGATGAATGGGACGGAGTGGTGATGAGATGTTGTGCAACAGAGCCATTGTTGGATGGTCGGGGTTCCACGTGTGCGCGCGCAGGTGGCCGATTGACCAAAATACCACTCGCAAGGCCTAAATCCGCATCCAACGAAGATAGATTATTTTCACAAGTCTAAACCACAAACGCACGTCACTACAGAATTATAGAAATAAAAAAAAGTTTTCATACAATAACCGTATAAATGAATTCGATTATCCGTGTGGGTTAAGGGACTTTTAACATTAACTTAGCCGTTTCGGTGGCCGCATAGTCTAAGACGCCACTATAGCAGTAGATTAGACTGCCAATGACGGGTAGATCTGGGTTCCATCCTGTTTGAGTGTACTGTGCTCCTTTTCCTGGTTTCGCACTTCATCTCCACGCAAATGCGGGCACACGTCCTCTAAATTCAACCTGCCTAGTCCCTAGCTCACTAGAGTACATAGACGTTTAACTCAAACGTGTGGTGAGACGAGTTGATAAATAAAAACAGTAAAGTTTATTTATTTTGACTAACATTTATCCCAGAGTACAAAATACAAATTGTGTTACAATATATTTGGATATTAACCGTTCTTCAATATCTGTCATGAGCACAGCGGCATAAGATGACAAACTATTAATTGAAGATAAAATGTTGTCATTAAATTACTGAACATCCTTGACAGATATTCAAGAAATGTTGATATCACCAGGTTAAGAAAATTAAACTCTTATGTTTCTATTGAAGAAATATACTATTCATTTTGAACAAAAAAAAAGTTTCGCCATAAAAACAATAACCATAGATTAAACGTGGATCGAAAAGGTAAAGTCTGTTCAGCGTAGGAATTGTTTTCTGAAAGGCCTTTTTCCCTACCAGAAAGCTATTATATAGTAGGATTTTGGTATGGAAAAAGACCTTTCAGAGAGTAATTCTTACCTTGAATGGAGTCTACAAACAAAACAAGGCCTTTAAACCCGCGTGAAGAAAGTTTTCGCGCCAAAAGTAGATAGAGACATTGTCACCTCGCGCCAAATAACTTTGTGGTCGAGAGCAAGTTGATTTATAACAGAGTGGAGTGGAGTGAAGCCAAGAAGTTTATTGGCTCGACCTTGAGCGTCCCCCCCCCC
>CABFWO010000463.1:302501-315084 GCA_902155825.1 Timema genevievae | reverse complement strand
TTCTGCAGTCATGTATGGAGGTATAGCATACCACGCAGGCTGATTTATAAAGTTGCTACCTTACAATCTCGACGGAGTGTACCTGTGTTACGTATATTAGTTACAATAATGTGGTAAGAATGAGGAAGGTATAGATTAGTAAAATATACTCTGATTATCCTTTAGAATAAACCACTCTTACTACACCCGGCTGGGATTATTATACCCTAAATCTCCTCATCGCCAAGAAGCCAGATTAAACGATCTTAACGAATAGACCGCGCAACCAACTATAGCTCACCCGCAAGAAAGGTGATACATCTCAAAAATATTAAATTTTACAGGAGAAGCAAAAGAAAATTGGCATTTTTTTTTACTTCACCATAACACTATAGCACTTAGCTCTGAATGCAGCTGTAATTGCTTACATAAAAGCGTAAAACCATTAAGAATCAAGACTTATAAGATATAGGGAGGATTCAGTCAATTTACCTCCACCCCCTCCAGAAATGTAGCCCCATTTTGAGTTGTAACATTTTTCTTGTGGCACACTTTATGAAATTCTAGGTCCCTCTCAAAATAGTACATTGCAAAATGTGGATTTAGCTCATTCACAAAGTTTTAACTTTAACCCTTGATAAACCATAAGCAAAAATATTGGTTTGCATCAAAATAGTAACCCAACGCAGATTCACATCAGGGTTTATAGGAATTTAAATGTAAAAAAAAAAAAATCCAAAACTTTTTTATATTCAACCACATTAAAAGAATTGCATTTCAGAAAAACAATATTGCATTTATTGCTACAAAACATGGACGTACGAAAACTGATTATCCTACAAATAAATCACACTGTCGTAATTACATCATAATATTGTTGGTAACAACGAAAAAAATAGAAATAAGTTAAAGTTATGATTGTTTATGAATATTGTTTTCAGAGGGTTTGTTGAGCTACTCTCTTCCTCAAGGTGTTCAGAGAGGGGCAGATATAGACCTCTCCGACCGAACGTATGACGGCCGAGAGGAAAATGGCTACCTCAGTAATGGTCTAGGCCAGTTGGTGGATGGACAGCAAGGACAAGATAACTTTCGTTTGGATCTCAAAGGGCATGGAAAAGGTAAGGTGTTAGCTAAAACTTCGACAATATCACAACAGGTGTTATTTTGTTAATACTAAAAAAAACCTTTAGATATGCTATTAAAAATTATTTATTTCTAGGTTGTATTTTATATATAGGTTATAATTTATATACCTACATATAAAAATATTTATAATACTGGCAAATATTGGGTTCAAAAATACACTGCTATAACAAACAGCACAATATTTTTCAAAGTGCCCGACTCCACCAAAGTGCAATTATTATATTAGAACCAACTAATAATATTTTTATTCAGTTTTGTCATGAATGTATTTCTAATTCAGGGGCTACTGACGGTTTAATCTAAGAAGTGGGGCTTACGAGTGTGAATAATAATAAATATAGGCAGTAAGAATCGACCTGGGGAGAACAATAAGATTGTGTTAACAAATCACACAAAAGTAAGATGTAGGTCGACCAATAAAGGTGATGGGAAGACAAATTAAATTGCAGAGGAATTTAGTGTTAACGCTTTCATATAGAGTAACTACTGTAATATTTTTTTAAAAATCCTCAAAAAATCTTTATTAATTCGGACGTTTTACATGCCCTCTAATCCATAAAAGTGGGGTCTTACACTTATCCATGTTTGTCTGTACTTGGAGCTACATCCAAAACGGATTTTATTCAAAAATTCTGCATATTTGTGATATGGCTATAACTTTGGTCACTTTTTAAATTTGGATTCTATCTTTTATACAAAGGATAGTTTACAGATATAGCCGATTTTTGAGAATTCAAATTTTTTGAGAAAAAAAAATCAGCACGTTTTGGCTCAAAATGAATAGGCTTATCTGAGGAGCGTTTTACATAATAAATAAGAGATTAAGTTCGTTTTTATCAAATGAAAATGGTTTTAAAGTAGTTTACTGATGACAGATTTTCAAGAAAAAAGTTGTTAAAGCTATGATTATAAAAATAATGTTTGTTTTTCTAAGGAAAACATGCATTTTTTCCCCCCGTTTCACTACCTGTTCAGTTTATACGCATATATGGTGACTACTTTAATGGAGTTGTAGATGAGGAAGGAACTATTTTATAGGTAAAATACTCGCATTTGAGTGGAAGGAGGGGGGTGGGATCATTTTAGGGAAAAAATCCCATTCTGATTAGACCCTACTGGGATTCAAACCACGATTTCCACGTCCTCAGCAGCTCAGTCTAAGACTATTCGGCCACTGTAGCGAGTAAAAATATACTAAAGGATAGTTCATGGATGATTGACTGATTTCTGAAAGTATTGCCAGAATCTATACTAGACTGTTATAGACTACATGAGACAGTATGTACAATTGTATCGTAACATTTATTTTTATAGTTGGTACCACTAGGTTTTCTTTTTAAAAAAAATAGTTTTACATCTTCGTAAATTCTTGCTAGCTCAATTTATTTATCTTTCTTTAAAGTTTTGTTATGGAAATTAACTTCCATTAATTTATTCTTTGGATATAAAAGAACAAAAATAAATAAACCTCATGTTTATTATTTTTCCCCATTGTACAACAAAATGAATCGCAAACCCGAATCTGTAACAGATTTAGATTGCTCCAATTTCTGAGAGCACTCCTACAAAGCATTTCATACGTCTGTATTTGTCCCACATTTACATTTATATTGAATCATGTCATGGAAATAGGAATCGACTCGTTGCAAAATGATGCACATTTATTTGGGTTATAAAATCCTTTACCATGTAAGCGTTACCAAATTACCCATATTTTATTATCCAAGCTGTACGTTCTTAATAAATAATTATAATTGAGCAATGAATTTACTTTGTGCACTTTATTCTAGTATTCTATTTTTGGTTGTTTTAGTATGATTCATTTTTTTCTTCTTCTATTATTCTATTTGGTTTTCACATATAAAACGAGGAGGGTAGAAAGGAACAAATAATTGTACATGTTTGAAATTTTGTTACACTCTTTAATAACTAACAAATTAAAACTTGTATCATTATTTGTATGAAACGTCTGTCTTCGTTTCTTTGAGCAGTATCTGCCTGGAATAAAGTATACTTGCACATTATCAATCTCTCCGCTCTTTCCTAAAACATATCAAACCTTGGGCACCTTCAGGCGGGTCCGCATAGCAGCGCCACTAGCGGCGAAGACAACTACTCGTATCGGAGGGCAGTGCTCCTTTTCTATGCCTGTGGATGTGTTTGAAACCCCCAACTCATCTCCAGTATTTGGAAGTTAAATGACCCCCTTATGAAGGTGCTCTTATACTAAAAAGTTGTTAACTTTAAAAAGGAGGACGAAGAAAAATTCTTGATTTTTTCCGTTCATCTCATTAATGCTGACCAACTCATATAAATATTTTTGCGACTATTACTCGGCCCCTTATGGACTGAACACCCCAACTATTTTCATTGAAGTCCTAAATTATTTATTGAACTTGACCAATAAATAAAGTATTTATAAGAAATCGGGGTCATTGTCAAAAATCAATTTCTGGTTATAGAAGTTGTTGGGAATGACCAGTAATAGGTTGATCAGAGAAAAAATATAAGAACGATATATTTTTAAGAGTTAAACATTGTTTAATAAAGTTTTCTTTTAACACTGATGCAAATAGAGCACGTAATAAAACAGAAATCTTAACTATCAAACCGCTGAACCAATATTTGGCATTTATTATCATGTTTTAATTGGGCAAAGCTTGCAGAAACTTCTTTACATTAACATTAACCTTCTTATTTTAATATATTTCGTGAACAATAAAAGGTTTTATGAAATATAAAACTATAGAGCTTTTAAACACATAATTTAGTTTTAATATGAGTTTAATTGATCAAGTTTTAAAATACTAAATCGTATAGACGTGCTAAAAAGTTAATTTCCAGAGTTTGTGATGTATAGTTCAGAAATATCCTTTGTAAAGTTAAAATAATAGTTGTCTTTCAAAAACTACTAGGTAGACAACGTCCCAGTTATGTTTTAAGGGCCCAATTTGAATCCAGCTTCATAACAGGAAATTCTCTTATTTTTCATTAATTATATTGTTTTCTAAATTATTTAATTTCTGAAGAACTATTTTTTTCTCAACTTTCTTTATCTTAATCAAACGTCACGATCATACTAGTAATTTTTGTTAGATGCGTCTTACTACCCATCCAGACTATCAACATAGCTACACTAATGAGGTAAGGATGTGGAAGGTAGAATTTAAACGATATTTACCCGCATTTACGTCGATGGAGAGTGGAAAACCGCATGAGATAAACAAACCTCAGTACACCTGATTGTAAATCGAAATCCAATCTCTCCATCAGTAGTAAATTCGACCATATAAAGTAAAAACTAAACTAACACTTCAATGTTTTTATAACACCCAACCTATTTAATAATATTTTAAGGGTATAGCCCGAACCGGTAGTAAGACGCGGTGCTAAAAAAAATATTAGTACCGCATTCGCTCTATGTAAGCGTATTTTTCTGATATTTAATGATCAATTGTAAATTCTTTCTGCATTCATAGTAAAATAGAATAAAATTGCCAACATTATTTCATTCTGGCTGATACTGAAAGAGCTCTTCTATCTGCAGTATGCATGCTCCTACCCATGAAACGACGCAGCTGCGGACCTCACTGCTGGTCGTCAAAAGTGATCCGTTCCCGCCAGGGGTGATATGGACACACCGCGTGTGATTTATTGCGTTCCACCCTTCATTGCGCACACGTGCATAACCCCCGACAACCCTTGTCCTGTGCCAGGATACTGCTCTGAGATTCATCTGGCTACTGATAAAACAAATGACTTGTAGTCTTTCCACAATTCAACCATAAATGTTGTGCGCGCCCGCGGCATTTTATAAAACAATTTTACATACACGGAACTTAAAAACATTGTTATCTCGTTCTATAGTTTGTTTTAAATTGAGAAGTTATTTCATGAAACAGTAGGTTGACCTCATTTGGGGCAGAAAGTGCTTAGGAGTTGCATTTAATTTTTTTTAGCACCGCGTCTTACTACCCGTTCGGGTTATACGCCTAAGTACTAATTACACTAATGCATTAGGAATTAGGAAGGTTGAATTTAGAGGAAGTGAACCCGCATTTGCGTGGAAGGAGAGTTGAAAACCATTTAGTAAAAACCACCCCCAGTTCACCCGGCCGAGATTCTAACCTCGATCTCCCCGTCCTCGGCGGTCTGACTCAACAGGACTGGCGCGTTAGCCAACTACGCCACCGATGCATTTAAATTAATGATGAGCCGATACTTACTTTTCTCTATTCCGATACCTCTTTCAATACTATCACTTCTCCTTGATAATCAATACCCTATTCGACACCATTCAACACAAAATCGAATAAATCCTCATTTCTTAAGCATAGAAATTAGGTCAGAAGAAAAATGATTAATTTGTTTAAATTTATCTGCTTCTATCTCTCACAAAATATTGAAAATAGTCACTTAGTCTATTTAAACAAATTATAACAAGATGCAACCAGACAAAAATAACCCTAGCAATATTAGTAGTAAGCCTACAGTAAAAATTACTTATTAAGTAACAATATATCATGAAAGTCGGTTTTTATAAACACATTATCATATTTAATTACATATAAAATAAAATAGATATTTGTCAGGTTGTAGGCCGACATATATGTCAAGAAAATAAACCCGTTTGAGGAACTAACCATACTGAATAGTAAAGAGTGGTATCGATACTTTTAGCGCATAGTATCGATTATTGCGATACCAGTAGATACCAAGGGCACTGGCGCAGCCAAGAGGGGGGTTTCAATCCTGAAACCCCCCCTAGACCTTACTACCCGCCTTTATCTTTCTCATCCATAAAGCTGTTGAAATCATACATGAGGAACTCTACAAATGAAGACAAACTTAATGGGCATCATGTACATACATCCAGAGGTGTCAATTACGGACCCACGTGGAAAAATGCCAGATCTGGCCCAGAACTGGAATTGGCCAGATCTGGCCCAGAACTGGAATTGGCCAGATCTGGGAATTCCAGGTTATCTCCAGATCTGGGCATATCTGGCCAAGATATGGATGGACCAGATCTGGCCAGATATGATTTTTCCACGTGGGGAGGATGAAATTCTCAATGAACCTTCTATGAAGCCAAGGAAAATGAACCCAAGACTAAAGTGAATTAGTTGAAAAGTGATTTTGTAGTGAAAGTTGCTTATTTGAATTTTCAGATATTAGTTCGTAAAATAATTTTATAAATCAAATTTCCAAAATAAAATTTATTAAAACTTGCATGTTTGTATATTCTAGCAGTACGCATGGATAAAAATTTGTTCGTAAAAACTCAATAGTCATAATAATTACAGAATTATGACAATTTTTTTTATAGATTTTAAATTATTTTGAATATTATTGTATTTCTTTTGATGCATTCGCATTTTGCAATACTTAAATTTTCAAAATTTCCCGCGGGAAAACCAATGAACCCTGCTTAGTTGGTCAGTGAAACTAAACCCCCCGCCACACACAAACACAAACGAATCCTGGCTGAGCCAGTGACCAAGGGTATCAATGAAGCAAGTATCGGTATCGGCCCTAAACTAGTTTAAATGCAAATTCACTCTTTCGTGACCCTTTTTTGAAGTTAAATACGGATAAACGAACGAACCATTATATATCCATGCGTCTAGACATTATATTTTCTTATATATTAAAAAAAAACTCGTTGAAATATCCGCGTTGAGCTGTGTTCGGCGAAGCGAGAAACTCGGCCAGTAACGACACGGGAAGTTTATCTTTCTTTAGTCGACACAAAGTTAGGTTTATTGATCTCCACGTGTTGAATGAGGAAATAGTGCGGCGGAGAGTCGTAAAGTCGCCCAGGGACCAAGTTACCGTCCTTGTGGGGGGAATCCCTAAAGCCCATCAACATAGATGTAGAATAATCTGGCTACTGTCCCTATGGGGAATTCTTGGCTCTTAACGACATAGATATAGTATATTCCACATGGCTGTCCATATAGATAAGTCTTCGCTTCCATCAATATAGACGTAGGATTAATTACGCCACCTTACTTGGAGAATCTGTCATTAACATAGACGTAAAATAAGCCCTATATAGTTCCTGTGGGGAATCCCTTGCTACCATTAACACAGATATAGAATAAGCTGTTTATCAGCACTAGGGGGAATCCCTAATTTACATCTACATAGGCTTAGAACAAACCATATTCGTTAACAATTTAGAAAACCTTTTAGGTTATGATGTTCTAAAGAGCTTAGCTAATATATTAAAAAAGGGAAATTACTTTAATATATATATTTGTGATGAGTTGCACAAATGAAATAGATCATCAAGGGATTTAAAAACAGAGGAAATATTTAAATGTATTGTTTGTCCCTCATGTAACTTCATTATACAATTTAACAGGGTTAGTGTACAATTTTAACTTTTAACTTGAATTCTAAATTTTTATTAAAGTAGCCTTCTCAATTTTCTCAATATTCTTACTTTAAAATATTTGATTTCTTAATTTTTTTAGTCATTGTTACACAACTAAAACTAGCAGCATTCAATTCTAGAATGTATATCTATATTATTTTAGCATTTAAATTAACAGCTCATTGTACTCCTTAATACGTTATAATATTTAGATGAATGCTTTGTATACTAATTATAATTGACTGATTTTTTAAAGACCTAATGCTGTTTTGCATTAATTATGAATTAATTTTACATTTCCTTACGAACTCTGGAATAGGTATCATGAGGATTCGACAAGCTAACTGCAATAAAACATAATTAGAAGCAGAGGCCTATGTTATCTCATAAACTTTTATGTATATACTTTACCTTCATACGAAAATAGCTTTTAACAAAATATCTCTTACAGAGATATTTTCAAAAATAAAGTCGTAAGATTGTTGACACTGGTTCCTTATTTTTCTACCGACGTATTTTAAATTTAAATTTAAATAGTAATGTAAGTTGTTAAAATGATAAACACTTTATATTCCTTTTGTTTACTCAACTCTGACAGTTGTTTGCTTTATTAGTATCGTGTTTTGACGAACGGCGCTGCTAGTATCACTTCACAAAATACCCACTGGGAACGTTGATTTTCTTTTGAATCATCTTAGTCGCATTCGTATAGTCATTATGTAAGCACTTGATCGTAATTAAATCAGGCACTCTGGCTTGACATCATGTTATTTTGGTTTGTCGGTGATGAGGTCATTATTCAAATTCCGTCCGTGGTTAACGGGGGTGATATTTCCTAGTTGGTTTTTTTTACTTCTCACTCCACGTAAAAAATATAAATGAATGTATTCTTACCCACTTCGGTTGCCGCATGATCTAAGGCGCTACTCTTGCAGTAGACTAGAATACCAATAACTGGGAGATCTAGGTTCGAATCTCGGTCGGGTGCACTGAGGGTGATTTTTCCAAACTGGTTTTCCACTCTCCCTTCACGCAAATTTGGGTACACTTACTCTGACTATAACCTTTTTAATCCCTAAAACCATGACCGTATAACCCAAACGGGTAGTAAGACGCGCTACTTTTTTAAAAAAATGCATTCTTTGCTGAGAAATAAGAGTTGAATCCCAACACTGGCTCCCAGAAGGGAGTTTTTTCTCCCTTCTACTCTCGGTTAGGTTTCTTGCCATGTTTTTACTCATTAATCTATGTACTAATTATTTTGTTCCTTTTTTTTTAATTACTCCTCTCGGTTCACATGTTTTAAAATATATTTCCATCCATTGAGTCTCGTTGGAAGGGAATGGACTGGGTATTTAAAAAACAGAATATAAAGTCGTTTCTCTTTTTAACAGTAACATAATACTGGATTTAGCTCGTTGGCTGAGCTCAACAGAGTTGTTTGTGCTTCAAACTCTGATTATGAAGGGCGGGGAAGGTCTTATTTCATTATTTTGTGGTATTCCGTTCTCTGGAGTGCTTTCTCAAATGTAAACCCTCTAAAATTATAAATCACCGTGTATTACTATCTGTCCGGACTTTCGGGTTACACGCGCTTATTAATTAAACTAATTGAATAGAAGTGAGGAAAATAGAGTTATAGACCAAACGTATCCACACTTACGTGGAGTGAGAGTGAAAAACAATTTAGAAACAATTATATTCATTACACCCGACCGGGATTTAAAGTTCGATCCACCCGCCCCTGGCAATCCGATTTAGAACGCACTATACCATGTGATCACCAATGTAGGTTGTATCGCATTATAAACTACGCTATTAGTGAATGTATGAGCAAAATATAAAAGAGAGAAAAAATTACCGTATTCCCGTAAAGTGAGATATATAAAAACGATCGATACGTATCTTTCCTATTATGCCCCTTTATCTTAGATAACCCGAACGTTGTTGCATTATATTTCATTACCACACGTTCATAGGGAAAGTGCTCCTTACATGTGTTATAGACTCATAGTACATTACTGCTCAATATTTAAATTATATCGCAACCGTTAAATGCAGTTTTAATAATTTTGTGTGCATGTTAAACTATAACCATTCAGTAAATATTTCACCAGTTTAATGATAATAAAATTAGGATTAAACAATTTTTACATTATCCTACAAATTTCTCTTTAAAAAAAAGTATAACCACATTGTAAACCGTTAGCCAGCTTATTTAGTAGAAAATATATCACTCATCAGTGTTCATAATTTAGTGTTTATGTTAGGAACTACCACGCAGTGAAGTCTTCAACAGACATCTGCACGTATAGCAGAATTCTGATAGGAAGTGCCTTGATTCAAATAGAATTAAACACAAATCTGTTTTTCTGTTAGCATCGATTTGGTAATGTACTATGTTACAATATAATTAATGTTAAGTAGTAGTAGTTATATTAAATATCAGAAGCGATCGTATAGGATCAAATGACTTTACGTATGAATATATAAAAATAAGTTTAAGTACTGTATCTTTTGTAACGATCGGATATGGTTCTTCCTGTGAAAACCCTACTATACATCTTGACAGTCCAAAACTTACTTATTGATTGCGCTCCCGGAGTAACATCTCGTTGACTCATATAAACTTTCAGTTTAAATTATTCGGTATAAAGTTGTTAATATTGTCATTAATTTGTTAATTAAACCCCTCCGGTAGCTACTCCCTACTCGAACGCGTTTCAGCGTTCATCATATGACGCTTAAATCAAATAGGGGACAAGTCTTAAAGACAAATCTAAGGTGATCGGGAAAGATTCAATCTTAAGGCTGTAAAATCCTGTTCTTCTAATATTTGGGCAGTTAATAGGATCATATATTTAATTACTTCTCTTAAAACAAAGGTAATTTACGGTTTAATTCAAGGTGTTGGGAAAATAAAATTAGCTTAGTGGAAGTACGCCTCAAATTCCATGGAGAGATGTTGTAAAAATCTCAGCAATAAATCTCTGCTAGAAAACCATCCCCATAGTATACTCATCGAGATTCAAACCTCTAACCTCCCTACTGACGACAAACAAGACAAAACTTTACTGAAGGTTTGGTCTGCGTACCCTTTGGTATAGGATATTAAAATATTTAACTTTCAAAATACACATAATGAAATGCTTGTTAAAAAAATTCGTCTCATTGCAAGATAGTTTTCTTATATTTTTATCATAAACTATTTATTTCTAGACAACGAATCATATAAACAGCCAACATAACAAATAAGTAGATACTAATTAGTTACTCTCGTTATAGTTTCAAAATATTGCATGCGTTCTATAGCTCTTTTGAGACTTATGTTTTCTAGAATGTCCCTTATATTACTTCTCGTTCTGAGTACCTGCCAATCTAAATAAATATAACGACAGTGAAATATTTTACAGAAACCAAAAATAAACTTAACATCGCAAAATATAAATAACAAAATATGTAAATTTAACTTTGATATGCAAACCTAAGTTAATCAAAAGAGGTAGTAAATAAAATAAAAACATAACACTTTTTATTATCAAGGCGTATATTTTATAATTTCTAAGTTTATTTGTAGTTAAATTATTTCAGCTATTGAATTGCCTGAAGTAGATTTTATATTTTATTTGCTCTGCGCCCGGACCATTCTAATGGGATATAAATAATGAATATATACTTATTAATTAAATATTTAAATGTATCCACATTTGCGGGAAGATAGGGTGTGAAACCATTAATTAAAATACACTCTCGGTACACTCAGCTTATAATCTAACCACGACCACCCTGTCTTCGGCAAACCGGCCGACGTTAAGTCCACGTGACCAACAATGCGGATCTAACGATAGCTATTCATACTATTTTACTCAACTTGATAATATGCTTATTCAAGTAAATTTATTATTTTATTTAGGTTCAAAAACAGCCCTGTGTAGAAATTGGGTTGAAGAGAAGCCTGAACTAAAAGTTCTTTAAATTCTTGATCCTAGCGAGCAACCATTCATCCATCCATCAACGTCATTGCCAATATGTTGGTCTCGTTTGTCGACTTCGTCTTTCTATATATTGTTTTCCGTTCTAAGGTCACAACTTCTTTTATTTTTCCCTTTCCCTTTTATTTTCTCCCGTTCTTTTTTAAAACACTTCAAAGAAAAATGCCAGATAAAGAAATATACGTTTCTTTATCTGATATTCTCCATTCCCCTTTCCCCACATCCTTTTTTCTTCTCTTGTCAAAATGAAGATAACTTGCGTTGTTTTTCTTAACAATAAAAACTGGAATTTCTTTAAAAAAACATATATTTATTTCGAAAGCAAATTGGTTATTAAATTCTTTTCGTTAAAAGTAAAACAATAGTTTTTTTCAACCAACCTTTTTTGGAGCTTAGGAAGGGGATGGAAATATATGGTAATAAAATATGGTTTTACGAGTATTTAAAAAATCAATAACACAACACCTCTGAAGGCTATGCAGTTATTGTTTTAAATACATAGTTCAAAAATGTGTGTAATTTTTGTGATTCGTAACTATCAATTTTTAGTTAAAGTCTTAAAAATAAGATAATCCCAGTTCTTGACTTGGTTTTGTAAATTAAGTTGACTTTAAAATTTCGTAAATAGTGTTGGAAGTAGATAGTAGAGGCTATAGTGTAATTTAATAAGAGCTCACACACCCACCTTTGGGCGTGCTATCTAAGACTTCAAGCTCACAATAGACTAAATTGTTGGTGACGTCAAAGGTTCGAATCCAACCCAGGTGTACTGGTGCTGTTTCTCTACATGTGGCAAATCACTGTAGTTTTACCGCCCTTTACCCATGCTAATGAGGGAGCATTTTCTCTAAACAAGTTTCTACATAACATCCCTTGGATTAAAACATTGATCACTTTTGTTTTGGGCATAATATATTTAAATTATATTAAAAAAACAAATTAATTTTTAGATGATGTTAATAATATTTATTATTTACACGGCAAAATATCTTATACCCAAAACTTCCCAGAGGCGTCTTTAATTTTAGCTCTAATCACTCACACTTGGATAATGACCTACACTCTTTTCAGCGTAGGAGGT
>CABFWO010000463.1:286845-302418 GCA_902155825.1 Timema genevievae | reverse complement strand
AAAAAAAAAAAAAAGATCACAACTATAAAAATATCAATTTAAAAAAATCATAATTAATATATAATATAATTGAAAATATAAGGACTATCGTGAAATATTCCCCCACACCACCAATTTAATGTATAATTTGTGGGCCTATAAAAACGGAACAAACGAATATTTTAGCGGAACAATCCGATACATGCGAATACCAACAAAATAATAATAATTTTTAAAGTCGTAAAGCCAACTTCATGGACGTGGGAAATGTATTATTTTAGAGGCTATCGTTTTTAACGCATTAAGTGAACTGAGACTCGCTTCCACAAAAAATAAATCTAAACGGTTATTTTCATAAGTTTGTATTTCTATAATGTAGAAACGCTTAAAAGAAAGGAAATAATTAAAAACAAATGGGTTTTTATAAAAGTTTTTGACTGCCAAAGGTGACAGAAGCTCAACAAAACGGTTTTGTTTTTGTGAATGGATACACGATACTGGTAGCTTTTCCTAGCTGTCATTAAACAGCCCTCCTACACAGGATGGACCGTAGGCCAAATCATGATAAACACCTTGCACATATACTCTTCCGAGTCTATATGAGATGTACCAGAATTTATATCGATATTACTAAAATGAATATCCATTTTCCAGTACAAGAATAAAACTGTCCCTATTAAATAACTCATCTTTATGTGCGGTTAACGTTAGTTATTTTAAAATTACCACCCACAACAGTGGGCACAGGGAAAAAAGCTTTGGTATCGTCTTGACCAGATTGTTGGTGATAGCAGTCACTTTTAATAGAGATTATCATTGTCTATCTCTTTATTGTATTATTAATTATATTAATTATTAATGAAATGAAGAGTTTATTTGTCTGTCATGAGCATTGTGCGATATCTACCACACACAGGTCTGAAATTTTAAAATTATTACTCCCTGTGTACGAACATGTGCACCTGGAAGCCGGAATTTTTAAATTTGCTATAGATTCTTTTGAAATTAACTAAAATCTAGGTAGGAAGAAATAAAATGAAGGTTTTTTCTGTCTGTTTGAAGCAAACAAAAGCGTAACCACGGTTAAAACGCTAGATACCTTTGTTAGTAAAATAAGTTAATATTAATAATATACAAAAATGTTATCATTGTTTACGCAAAAACATACTATGTTTTTACTTTCTATGAAGTACCTGCTTCAAGGGTTGCATGGTCTAAGGCGTCACTCTCGCAATATACTGTACTGACAAGATCGGGATTCTAATCTCAGTCGGTTGTACTGGGGGTGTTTTTGCCTCTTACCACTCTCTCTTTATCTCTCTCTCTCCACGCAAGTGCTGGTACACTTCTTTTAAATCCAACCTTTTAATCCCTAAGTCATTACCGTAATTAGTAACCTACATAATATGTGTATATGCATACAACCCGAACGGGTAGTAAGACGCGGTGCTAATAATAATAATAAGAAGAAGAAGAATAAGAAGTGTTTAGGCCATACGAGTAGTAAGAAGCAATGCTAAAAATAAATACTTTATTAGAATCCTTCCTACCAGAATAACGATGTTGTTTTGTACCCCTCTAATATATTCAAAAAGTCATGGATGAAGTGTAATTTTCTATAAAGTGCTATATGTAAAATATCCTTTTAAGACTTCATCCATAGAAAAAACTCGCGCTTTTAAGATATAATGTCAAAGGATTGCACCATTAAAACTTATTTTTTTCTTTCAAAAATTAACTCCGTACTGTTTACCAAAAAAATCAAGTAACGCTAGCTCCCTCTACCTAATAGGAAGCTAGCCTTCAAGACACCTGTCGCCAGGATGCTTTAGATTAGTTGGTTTTAACACTGGTCACGAGAGGTCCAAGGGGGAAGGGGTAGGTCATATATAAGCTGTTTGTGCGTATTCATTCAAAATATCACATAATAATTCCGTACCGCTTTTATTAGTGCTCAATCACGGGGCAATTATCAGCTAACTAAACGGTATCACTTTAATTGGCGCCCAACGCGCAGCCATATCTCTTCAATTACTATAAGCTAATTAAACATTGTAGGAGGATAGAAGGGCAAGGCCTACACACTTCCAAGTTCACAATTCAAACATAACAAAACACATAATCATGCAATTTTTGGGGTACATCAGTCCCCTTCTTCAGCATAAAAGAGTAAAACAAAGACTGCTCTCTTCTGATATCTTCTGCTGAACAAGGGGACTGATATACCCTAAAAATGGCAGAAGAACGTGGTACGAAACAAGTTTGGGAATTGATAGCCGTGGTCGCATTTATTTTTTGATAACTTTCTGGCAAGATCTTTAAGAACAAAACATTCATTCTCCTTCCCCGTACCCTACAGTGAGCATTCTCGTTGATGGCGGACCACGTGTCTACTGTTTACAGGATATGAGTGGGTCGGCTGGAAGAACGACACCGCGGGTATGGTGGGTCGACCCGTTGAGATCGTGTTCGAGTTCGACAAAGTTCGGAACTTCTCGGCTATGCACCTACACACCAACAACCTCTTCAGCAAAGATGTGCAGGTAAATACTATCACACTTTCTAACAGACCTACGTTTGTTGACGTCATCTATATGTGACACCAAGGCCGCATCCAAAAATTCGATTTTTTTCCGTGGTTGGAGAGGAAGGTGCTATTTATATCCATGGTAGCTTGTGATAAAGTCTCCATGTAGGTGATTGAATGACTTGATTAAATCATTGAGTCCAACTTGAGTTGTTATCAACCTACTAGTCTAGACATTTAGGGAGTTCAATGTCTTGTGATGACTACAGGGTATACAACTCATTATTATGTAATCCCTTTCACTACCCAGTATCTTTATTCCTTTTTAGACCAAACATCTTCCTTTCTCACACCATTAGCCAAATAAGGTAAGAAACTCGGTCAGTAAGTTGTTACCATCTCGTCTGATGTCAAGGAATATAAAACACAGAATTATCAGCAGTATGTGAAATAATAATATAATTGGATAGCACTTAATTTGGTAGACGCACCCAGGGAGAAAAAAAAGCCTCTATTCAATTTCTAGCGTGTCCAAACACAGGGTCGGTTCATTTTTATGTAGGCCTATGGATACCTTTCGTTAGAGACCTAAACAATTGTTTTATCACATCAAGAGCCCTATCTTAATAACGCCCATAAATTCACCGACTAACGTAAATTACACATAGAGAGTATTAAAAATATTTATTGACACATAATTGAAATCAATGATATTGTAGCTGTATAAATTAAGTGTTAAGTTGTCATGCGAATCTTGTAATTATAATCAAGTCTTAGTTTTAGCTTGGATGCGGTGAAGTTATTGTTGTTATCAAGAAAAATTTTAATATTAGTTTTTGTGTATGTAAAAAATCAAATTACAAGTAATAACAATTTTACTAATATCCACTCATGTCAACCTCGGTTGTGTTGGGGTAAATTATCCGCCTCAGGACCATATGTTCGTGGGTTCAAACCCAGCCGGGGTCGACGGATTTTTCTTGAACTATATAAAACCGTAGCACAACTTCCTGCGGAGGGGAGATAAAGCCGTCGGTCCCACGTCGATTGCAGCATGTAAAATAACTCTGAAAAATATATGAAAATATATTTCTAGGCAAAGTCGGTAGGATCTTTCGCTCTCATAGAAATTCTCGTGGGCTGATATAATCAGTCGTTTCAGAAAGTGCACCAAAAAAATATCTAATATTAATGTGTTTTTTAATAAACCTACATACATTATCAATCTAATTAAAAATATCACGCAAACGAAAATTATAAAAAAGAAAAATACACAAAATACATAGAATATATTATTTAATTCATATTCTTTTTTGCACTTTTTTTGTTGTTAGGTTTCATTAACGATATTACTAATCATATTCAGTTACTTTAATTAAAATTTGACTTTTAATACTTTCTGTATTGTGCTTTTGAGTGTATAGCCAACACGGCAATAGGGCGGTGAGCTTCGTTTGCAAATTAACCTATTACGTATGCTAACAACCAAACATGTGCACAATATGTTCGTTATTGTGTACACGTGTTTCTCTGGCTGTATTAATCACAAGGGAATATTTCCTGCTGCATACTGCAACAACTCGTAACGAGTCTTTACTTTTACGTATAAACGAGTTAAATATCCCACTCCTGGGCTCAGTTGGTTGCATGTCCTCTTTCTGAGTCAGAGATCCCGGGTTCGATTCCTCTTTATCACTGAAATCGGAACTCAACACTTTCACAATAATAAAGTAATACCAAGGGGAATGGATGCTCTGTCCATACTAGAATTTTGTAAGTTTGTAAGACTTGTGCAGGCATGGCTTGGTGGGTGAAAAAAATTTCACGTTAGATATTACTTATAATAAACTAATTATTACAATTTTTATATAGTGGCATTAAAGTTACAGTCCACTATGTATAGGAAGAGTCTTTTAGAAAACAGAATCATGTTTTTTGACACCAACATTGATATTATTTTACTTTATTATTAGTATTATTTTAAAGTGTGAAAAGTGACAAGACCTGGTGTATGAAAAAATGAAAATAGTTTTATTAGCTTTTATAAGTGTCAATGAAGTTCCCTCTTATCAAATTTGGACTTAAAAAGTTGTGTACATCCAGGTTTATATGGATTTATATCATATATGATCCAAAGCCCAACCAATCCAAAACCAATGAAATAGTGTAATTTCATTTGGATAGATATCATCATATCACCACCACAAAAGCATCTCTGTTTTATTTTTATTTTATCTCCCTTCAAAGCCAAACATTGATTGCCAAGGGTACACATTTATTTTAATGCTAATCTAGGTTTTGTTTAATTTCATGATAATTATGGGCGGTGTTGTTTCGTAATTTTTTCCGCGGGTTAAGCAGAGTTAATTTAAGCTGTACCTGTGCTATGTTATCATCTTTCACTAAGACGTTTGTTTGTTAGGTATCAACGGAATTACATTTCCCCATGTGAAAAGAACTGATTTATGATCGGCCAAATGAGGACCAAGTTAGCGAAACCATAATTATCACAGGAACAGTTCTAGCAAGCTCTGCTTACCCTGGCAACGTCCCACAACACGACACTAAGTAGGGACTATAACAAGATATAAAGCTCCACTTATTATTAATCACATGATCAACATTGAGCACTTATAATGACAAAAAATAAATCCTAATTTTTGTAGGAAGACTTACCTCGGTGGCGTAGTTAACTAACGCGCTAGTTTCGTGTTGAACTAGACTGCCGAGGACGGGGAGATTGAAGTTTAAATCTCGCTTGGGTGAACTGGGGGTGATTTATTCTAAATGGTTTTCCATTATCCCTTAACGAAAATGTGGTCTCACTTCCTTTATATTCAACCTTCCCAGCTCCTAACCCATTTGTGTAATTATTACTTAAGCGTATATCCCGAACGGGTAATATGACGTGGTGCTTATTATTATTATTATTATTATTATTTTGTAGGAATCCCACTTTTGACCACCAGCATTAATTTAAAGTTACTAAAATCTGGCATTTTAGAAATAGGTTTTATTTGATTCATTAACTAGAAATTTACTAAAAAATAACCTCCGGTAACATTTCTTAATGGATTACTGTATAATTCCTCTTCACATTAGTAACTAAACTACCTAATAATATACTGTAAATACAATTGTAATATTCTTACTAACGCCATATTTACCCGCATCTGCGTGGAGGTAGAGTGGAAAACTAATAAGGATAAAACACCTTAAGTACACCGGGCCGGGATCGAACTCTTACATCCCCGTATATGGAATTCTTAGTCTATTGTGTTAGTGACGCCCTTAAGCCATGTGGCCACTGAAGCAGGTTTTATTCATCTAACTTTTGTTGTGCCAAATTTATTCAAATTGGAGGAATTACAATTTCCTCAAATGTTGTGTATAAAATATAATAAAAATAAATGAAGTATATAACACATATATTTAAAAACAATATATTGTAACCATATATTTCCTCACACAACCATACATGGACAGTATAATATTATACTCTAACGGTAAACGTGATATTTAAATAATATTTTTTATGAACAAGATGAAACACATCACATGCATGTTGTTTATATGGTGCAGGAAGAGAGATTGAGGGGAGGTAGAGGAGGGTTGGTGTGTATTGTTTGGTGCATATTAGATGAAGAGGACAGTGTACAGACAAACCGACACGCCCTTTTGGGACTACTAATACCTCTCCAATAAACAAGAGATTTAATTTATTACAGAGTCCCTACCGTGAAACGCGTCTAGTGTGTGGCCTCAATAATGACCTGGTTTATGAACGTGCTCTTTTAAAAAAAAAGATAGAAATATATATATATGTGTGCACATTAAAATAAATGTAACTGGTGTAATTTGTGAAACGGTTGAAACAGTCGGGACATGTTACGCCACTGTTTTTCTATGCTCTTTTTTTTTTATTACGCTGTTCATGCACCGGCTGAGTTTTCTGGAAATGGTTTAAATAGTACTTCATAACCTATTATAAACAATTTGACCCGTTTAATTTAAATTAATAATTTGTAATGCCCAATAAAATTAAAGGGAAGATAAGATGGTTCTACTTTATGTGTGTCTTTAGAATGAAAAATACTTTGCAAAAAAGAAATGAGTGTTTTAAACTTTTTTGTTTTCATACATATATTTTTACCCATGTGAATAAAATTATTTAAAAGCCCGTTTTAACTCGCAGAAAACGAATGAGCTACTCGAGTGGATTAAATCAGGCGCAACATCATATTGTGGGTATCTGGAGGTGTTTTTTTTAGCGCCGCGTCTTACTACCCGTTCGGTTTATACGCTTATGTACTAATCACGCCATTGGTTTTAAGGATTAGGAAGGGGTTTTTAAAATAATAAGTGTACCCATATTTGCGTGGAGGTTTAGTTGAGAGGAAGTGCACCCGCATTTAGTAAAAAACTCACTGCACGCGACTGGGATCGAACCCCGATCTGACCGTCTTAGGCAGTCTAGTCCAACACGAGAGTAGCGCGTTAGACCACGCGGACACAGAGGCGTGTCATTAGCTAGTGTTGCTACAAGTATTTTCACATTCCAACACTTACTTTTGTAAAAGCGGCCATCAGTTATTATTTAATTTCGATTTGTTTTTCTATACAGTACCTTGAAATATAACCAGCCTACCTTTTTAACTTACCACTATTGTACAGTGTATAATATGGAACACTAGCAATATCGGTACCAGTAACTTTCACTATAAAGGGAGTGTACATATTTTACATTAAATATTGCTGTTTCAGGTCTTCTCACATGCCAAAGTGTACTTCAGTATTGGTGGCCATCAGTTCTCAGGGGAACCGGTCATTTTCTCATATATGCCCGATGTGGTGATAGAGCAGGCCCGCAACGTCACCATCAAACTACACAACCGCGTGGGGCGCTTCCTAAGGCTACACCTCTACTTTGCAGCCAAGTGGATCATGGTCAGTGAGGTGTCCTTCGACTCTGGTGAGTACCATTTCACTTTTATCTGAAACTAGAGGTTTGCGAATAGATATTTTTCACTACGAATCGAGTTTGAATGAAAACATCGAGTTTATTTCGAGTCAGGGTAATATAGAGAAATGTTGCAATTTGAGTTTTTGTGGTAGATCCATTCATATATCATAAGTACAAAGATTTGTTTTAAGATAGACACTTTTTTCTCAAAATTTTATCACAAAATTTTTTTTTTTAAATAAATTTAATATTTATGTTCAAGTAAAATTTTTTTAATCAGACAAAAGGAAATACTGAGGGACTGTATTTGCTATGAAAATAGTATCTTTAAATTGAATGCAATTAATTACACTCTGAATTATCGATATAAAATTGAAAGTTCAAAGTATCCAAAAAAATTGATTTTTGTAAAAATCGTCGAGTTCAAACAACAACTCAAACTTGACTTGAACTCGAATTTTTGAATACTCGCGCGTCCCTATCTGAAATGTTATCTAGGAGTTTATCCATCTTTAAAAATTAAGCAATAATCCTTATAAAACCATCCACTTTGTTTTATGTTAGTAGGATTTATGTAAAGGGATTGATTTACCCACTCTTATTTTTAAGGAACTTTATGGAGTATGGGCTTTCATCATTTACTTATTTAATTGAAGTTAGGAAGCCATTTCATTTTTAAAAAAGGTGTGTGATCTATTCTTACATATTCTCTTTGATATATTTTATGTAGTTCGTGATTAAAACAAAAGTATAATGTACTTGAAATGTTGTGACCTTCCTTTTAAAGTGGATTCTATCACACATTCCTAAATAAGATAGGTTACATATTTTTTATTAATTTTGAGGTGTTTGCACTTGGCGAAAATTCGCAAAGAATATCAGACTAGCTAATATATCCGGTTTAAAGCCCTCCACATAATTAGTATGGTCTCAAGTAATAGATTCTTAATCTGGTCCTGCACTTTATCTTATAAATAGTGTAACCGGTTTTGTTGGAGAAATCAATTTTTTTTTTTAATTTCTTAACTCTTGGCTTAATTAAAAGAATTCCAACCTCGTATTTCACAAATAACTTTTACATGAAATTTGTGTTTCCTTGTGCATTTTGTAAATAAGTAACTAACAATAAAATAAACTCATCATTATAAATGTTATGGTTGATGACCATAATTTTAAATGTGATTGGCATCAATAACGCATTCAAAATAAAATCCCCACTTTAGTTTAAATGTTAACTTAATATAGGAAGAAAATATACTTTGAAGCTAGCTGCGCCCAATCCACTAATATAATAATTATTTTGGGTATAATCCTTGAAAGATTTCTACTTGGTATTAGTTTTCTTTATTACCTTGCTACAATTTTTTCCTCCCTTCTTTCCCATTTTTTTTGAACGCTTTCGAACGTTCTAAGAAAGCAAACGAAGTAGAAGTCGCTTGATTGACTGCCTGTTGTATTTCCGGTTGAACGGACATAAAGGACATTAATCATCGAATTTTCTTGAACCCTTATGTCGGCTGCAGAAAACTTTCTTATCGACCTTTGCCAAACAGTTTAAGAATATGCAACAAACAGCGCCGTTTCCCCGAAGAGACTTTCGGATTTCTCATGATTTGGACGATTTTTTAGAATAAGCTACCTATTAATATAACTCTTATTTAATTGTTAGCTTACTTTAGATTAGTTGGCAGGTTTTAATTCTATATGTTTGCTTTTTATTTCACTTATTTAGTGTGTTTTATACAGCCCCGATAGACACGATATCCAAGGCATACAAATTTTCAGCTATGGTTTTCTGTATTCAGAGAAGTAGGCGGGGGTGAAAATTCTGTGCAGGTGTTCTGAGCTTATTTAGCAAAACAATGTTCCTCTATTATGCAATACAAACTCAGATATATTTCTCTAAATTATACCTTTCTCAAACGTCTTCATTAATGCTAGTAGTAGTAGATTAAAAGAAAACTTACATTTTATTTACATGTTGACACACTACCATTCTGTTTACATGAACAGAATGAAAAAGGTTGGTTGGAATAAAATGAACCTGTATGTTTGTGGAAATGAAATTTTTTTTCGGGGGAAAAAAACTCTAACCTAAGCCTTACTAGTTAAGAAATAAGCACCTTATTTAACAATTGATTCTGCACTTGATTATTTTTTTATGTCACGGTAATTTAGTAAATATTTTACAAAACTTTGAATTTATAATTCAGAGTAAAAATTTAAATTCCGAGATAAAAATATATTTTATTTGAAATATTTTTGTCGTATCTTTTTATTTGCTTGTTCACATAGTTATTCAACATTATAATCCTCAGACAGTGTATTTGTCTACTAACTAGCTATATTAATGGAAATTTATACGAATTTTAAAGGTGGATGGTAAACTATTAAGGATATCATCCTTTTAAGAACCCTCAGCTGGTACTCGAATCCCGACCTTGACGAGCTTGACGTTTAGGCTGCGGGAACCTTATGCAGGTAGCTGGACACCGATTTTTGTTGGAAGAGACATCGTAAAAAAGCCCTTTCAGATTATATTTCCGCCTAAAATCATTGTAAAGCCATCAAAGCATACACAACCATGATTTGCGAGCCTTGTAATGAGATCGTACCAAGTTCTCGACGTGAATGTAAGCCTTAACATCTCGTTCATCTGTAACGCGCGCGAGTTTAACGAGAACGCGTGCATCCACCCCTTTCCCTTTGTGCTCCTAATTGAGATTCCGTTCGGCCAACACCCCTAGTTACAGAAATCTAGCCAGGAGGAGGGAATTCCTCAGGAGTGTCTGGATTGTGTATTTCATACCGGGGGTATTATTCAGGGCCTTGCAGACCCGGTAGTATATATACTGGTATGAGCATGCGATGACCAGCGAGGGAGGTAACTTTGCTCTTAACGTGGTGGGACAGTTTAGGTGGTGTTGCATGAAGAAAGGGGAACTCATCTAATTTAGAATAATCCTTTTAAACCATTAGAGCTCATATTCTATTATTTTATAACACATTTCTAGACTATAGCTTTGGATAAAACTTATGAAACACGTGTCATATATTTTAGGAAAAATATATTACCTAAATTTAATTTTGATATTTTTCATCAACCTGTTCAGGCTATATGCATATACGATTACTTTTAATGTGTTAGGTATTAGGAAGGGGCATTTTAGAAGTAATATACCAGCATTTTCTTGGAGGAGAGTGGAAAACCGCTTTTCTGGGAAAACCTTCAACCCCTATCACCCTGTTGATGACAAGCCAGTCCAACCCGAGAGTGACGCCTTAGACCATTTGGCCACTGAATCAGGCATGACCTTGAATAATCGTTGATTTTGCAAAACCCTTTGAAAATATATGGCGCAAGTTTGTATATTTACTCATAATTTATCCTAATCGTGTCACATACAGTACATTAGTGATCTCCTAATATTGCAATACTCTACAAGTATTTCTACAATGTAAATTTATCTCGTAAATGAAGTTATTGAGCCTACAATAGGTTTTCTACGCCCCTTCTAAGGAAATTATTTATAGAAACATTATTGCCTAGAAATAGCATTTTATAATTGGAAAATACTTGCGGAATGGGTCATGGGCTCAATTTCTCTTGTCCAGATGCCATTTTTTAAATTTACGAATAGACTATATTTAAAGTCTGGTCTCGGGAGTCAACCAATCTCCAAGCAGTTCAGCTCGAATAAGGCAAAGGTATCCAACCTTGGGTACACGGATACATCTTAGAGGGCACGTAATATTTAGTATATAATTTAAAACTTATTATTTAACACACTATTTTGGATGTAATTTATTTAAGATATAGATTAACCTGCATTTTGTATCAACATCTTTGGGGGTATAAAGTTGAAGATAAATTTTATATGGGGGTACGCGAACAGTAAAGGTTGAATACCACTGCGATAGGCTGATGTCCGAATTTCGACTATATAGACTTAGTGGTATGTTAGGCGTTGCGTTTTCAGTGATAACATTTTGAAATTACCCTTTTAAAACTCTTTTTACCTGAGCGCATTTTCCCTCGCAAATAATAACTCGGCGGAGAGAATTTCATCCAACTGGGCGCAACCTTTTTGTCTCCTCGTATATACCCTCTTTAGTTTTTACAAACACACAACACTTTCCTTCCACCGTTTGTCTTCCCTTGGACGATGTTGATTCAAATTAAAATAAACTAACACTTTTTGTTTCATGTCTTATATGGCAATATGGTTTCACACAATATAAAGAGAATAAAAGGTAGCGCCAGCTGGAAAAAAAAATACATCTGATTGGCTGAGCGTGTGACGTCACTCAGTACACAAGCGTTACATACACAAAATTATATTCAAGACAAACTAAAATGTTATAATGCAGGTCACATTTTGGGACTTTAAATAATAAATAAAACTTTAAAATGCATGCCAATGTCCAATTAACGTCATTATTCTACCTATTTAAAAATATATATATTTGTGTTGCTGTCTTAATATTAAAAAATAACTGGTGTGTACTGGGTGACGTAAATAATGACATAATCAAATCCCTCTAAGTGGCGTTACCTTTCTATTCTCTTAACATGGGTTTCACAGATATTTAAATAAATAATAAATCTCTTGATGAATAAATAAACATAGAACCTTGCTTTGAGAAGATTAATATTGTGACATTGTACGACAATCTTTGATACCTAATTCATATTATTTCATTTTGTTTCACTGGTATTTTTTTGTAAATATTCTCAGTAAAAACCATGAGCACTGACGATAAGACCAATCCTCTACTCAACAGATGTAGCGGCAAGTATTCTCTACCTTGGAAACTTTCCTCTGAAGGAATATCTCGCAAACGAGCGCCCGCCGTGGCACACGGTGCAAACATTGTCGCTAATTACGTCTAAAACAATACCAAGGGGGAGGGTCTACTTGAATGAGAAGATTGACATTCCTGGATAGCAGAGGAGGGGGTTTCTGCAGAGTGCTTGTATCAGGGCAGCTACCAGAAACAGAAGAAGGGTGAAATAACTGGCTGCCATTATTGGGCCTTGATAACCAGCCGCAAGTGTTAGGGTTATTGCATATCCAACCTATCAAAAAAAAAATTTGATGGATTGAACAATCTTATTTTGTTAAAAAATATGTGCAGAATAAGGGCATAAGTGTGAATTTTATTTTTGTTCCAAAGAAAAAGGAATCAAATAATTCTAAAGTGCCGCTATAGAAAACTGAGTCGTTCTGTTTAGGTCTACTTATAACCTTGTACAAAGAAGAAGGTTGAAATATGCACACAATTGATACTCAAAAGAAGAAAATATAGTGTATTGATAGATAGGATCAAGTTAATTTGATACAAGGATAATTTTTTTCTAGCCTTTCTATCAAAAATGTATTTACATCTCACAAAAACCAAGAAAAACCAATTCACCCGTTCTGCAAGTAGTATTCACAATATGTGGCCATCAATATAATTTTTATCACTCCATCTTACAACCCGTTTGAGTTATACGCATATGTACTATTTATTTTGATGTGTTAGGAATGAGAAAGGCTAATTTTAGATGTCTTGTACCCCATTAGCATGGAGGGAGAATGTAAATGCATTGGAGAAAATTCTCCCTCGATACACCCGACCGAAATTAAAACCTTGACATCTCTTCCATCGGCAGTTCAGTCTATTAGGAGAGTGACTCCTTAGACCGTCAGTCCCATGTTGATTGTGGTATGTAAAAGAACCCTAGAAAGTATGTAAAAGTATCTTTCCGGCAAAATTGATAGGCCTTTTAGCGCTCGCTCATAGAAATTTTAGTGTACTGATATAATCAGTTGGTTCAGAAAGTGCACGTTAAATACCTCAAATAAATAAAAATAAATAAAATAATTCATTGAGTCTTCGGCTTGTGGTTAAGTGGCTTAGCACAGGGGTAATAAAATTATATATATATATATTAAGAACCAACTCTATTTTAACAACGCATCTTACCTTCTGTTCAGGTTATACGCAAAGAACCAACATAAAACACTAAAATTAAATCCTTATTCATATTTATGAGTGTATACCACGTGTGCACCACGCCTTACTACCTGTTTAGGCTTACGAAACTTATGAGTTAATCTCATTCAAAAGCATTGGCTACGTTATTTTATTCCCAATGTTTAAAGTAAATATAGGCGTCTATTTTTTTGTGTCTTTTTTTTTATAACCATTCCTGAGTAACACTTAGCTTACCTTAAAATATAACAGGATACGTCCTACTTTCCTTTGTATCGCTAAGGGGAAACTTATATGAAAGGGGACTCCATCCAGATTTTTAATAAATTTGGAAAAAAAAAGTCTGTTGAATTTTACTCAGCAATGTCGGCTGAACAATGAAATATGTAATATGTATGCCCTAAATGTTATGGGACGTTTGTTATTTTTAATATAAAACATAATTATTATGACTCACATCCGCTTTTCGACCAATATTAGGTGATATTAGCAAAGCTGTCTAAAAATGTGACAGAAAGGCTCACAGTTTTTTCAATTGGTAACACCATATTATATTTTACATAAACAAAAGGTTCTGCTTATAATTGAATGAATTATTAGTTGTTATCTGTACCACAGTCGGCAACACTGTACGGTTATAACAAAAGCAGCGGCTGTTAATTGTTTTACAAACATAAACAGTAATACATGTTTTCACCTGGTTTGTTTTATTACATTGCAACTATTGAACTGTTTTTAGCAGTGTTTGGTGTGTTTATGGAGGTTAATTCTTTCAGCATTGTGTCTTATTTACCTTCACCTTTACCTAGTTGGCCATTTGAACCGCAGTTTGTTAATATCCTCAGTCTTTAGCCTCTTGCACACTTTCCTGTCGACTCACCAACTTCGATGGCCGTATGGTCTAAGGCGCTACTCTCGTAATAGACTAGACTGCAGATGACTGAGAGATCGAGGCTCGAATCTCAGTCGGGTGCCTGAGGGTGTTTTTTTACTAAATGATTTCCACATTCCCTTCACGTAAATACGTGTACACTTCCTATAAATATAACCTTTCTCATCGCTAAAACCAACTGTGCAGTCTTATTTACATCCAGTATGTTAAGATCACTCCTTACTCCATCATCCCATCTTAGTTTCGGTCTCCCCCCCCCTCCACCCTCAGTGTCCTTCTCCCTCTAGTTTTCCTAGGTACACTTGTTTTATAATTGCCTTCTCCTTTCTCAATACAGGACTCAACCACTTGTCTATAACTCGCAATAATTCATTTACAATAAGCTACTACAACAGAAGCTTAGCCCCCCAGATCTAGCCACATAACCTCAAAAGTTTTTTTTAAAACAGATTACCTTAAAGAATATAACTAAGAAGTCTGTATCCAAAAAGTTAAAAAAAAGCTCATTTAACAACACAACAGAAATGAGGAAAAGCTAATACTAACAAACTCAATACAAATAGGCCGACTGGTACCGAGCAATCTGATACTAAAAAAATATTATCTATTATTAAGTTGAAATGCTTTGTTTTAGTTTGTCTACATTTCCCAAATGTTTGATTTTTATTTGTTTCCAGATGCTAGAACAGGTAGACCTATATCTCAATTTATACTGTAATTATTATATTCCCCTGTTGAGGGGTGGTTTTGTTTGACTAGGGGTGTTAAAAATTCCCAAATATCTAATTGAGCTTAGAGTTAATAGAAAAAAAATAAAAAATAATAATACCTACATAAATATGGATATTTTTACTTTGTGTGAAGTTTCCCCTAAAATGCCCCACAGAAAAAAAAAGAAGCTAAATATTATAAAGGTTATGATTAATAATAGTTTTGGTTTTTCAAGAATGAATTCTGAACATTAATACTTCTCCAAGGAAGTTATTTCTGCTGTAAGAAAAAAACAACGTAACGTATAAAGCATAATAACTCACGAACAAAGTTTTTCCACAATAGATAACGATTATTTCGAGTATAATATTTCCATTTCCTAGACATAAAATCAGTTTTCAATCAACAGTTGTTTTTTTTTAAATATCTTCAAATCCAGCTCGAAAATGAGATACCTGTTAATGAACACACCTTTTACGATGTCTCGTTTAGAACTTTTCATCCGTGAGAGAAATTCCG
>CABFWO010000463.1:267730-284802 GCA_902155825.1 Timema genevievae | reverse complement strand
GTCGACTCGTGGTACTTATTATTAATATCTAACTATAATAACAAAAAAAGTTCATTATAAGATTATAACTTTCCATAATTAACTCTTAAAACCACTTGCTTCCCCTTCTTCCCTCTTTATTAAATGGGTCACTTTTTTTCTTCTAAGTTGCTCCTTCGCGAGTCTTTGAAGAGAAATACATTCCAAGAGATTAATTCGCGAGAGAAGATACTTCTTGGGGCTGGCTCAGTCGATAACGTTAAATTAATGAGCAAGCGGGGAGGTCATTCCGAAGGGGTGATTAAAGTTTTAAACGAGAAAATTGATTGTACTGTTTCAATAAAACCCTTTCGCAAAAAGTGAATGTAATTTATTAGAAATAATTACATTCGTTTCCTAATGCCCTCTTACTTACTGGCGAAGCCTCCTTGAGACTATGGCAATCAACAGTTGTGTTGGTAAAGAATTTTATAGCTCAAATGGATAGTAACACACTATATTAAAGAAAAATTAATCGAACACTAATCTTGATTAATTACAAAGATGAGTTGAAAATGAGATTTTAAAACGTGTCATTAAATTGTGACTTCTTGTAAAATTTTCAACTGAAAAACCAGTTTTGTTTGAATTTACAGATTCCTGGCTCCGCATTTAATTTTTTTGGTGTACTCAAGGGAAATTTAAATAACCAGAAAATTATAGAGTTAAATTTTTTTCAAGCTCCCTACATAATTAATGAAACAAGTTGTTCGATGTGTTTTTTTCTCTCTCAAAGTGCTATGATTTCTTAAGCTTCAAATAAATAGTCAACTTGAATTCACTACAAATGAATGTGTAAAATATTTAATAAATACATTTTATAATATATATTTACTTAATAATATGTATCTAGCAACTGTAACGTTAGTAGAAATAAGTTTTTAAGGTAGATTTTTGCTACCAAAATGTATGCACTTTCTAAACCAACTGTTTAAATCTTCGCAGGACATACACATAGACTTAAAGTTACTAAAGAACCCCCCCTGATGGTTATTTCATCAATGTGTAAGAGAAAGCCCTGATCTTGCTAGTAATTATCGAATAAATGGTAGAAATGACATCTGGACATGGCAATTGAACCCGGAACCTTTGGTTTAGTGCGCTAATGCTCTATCACTGAGCTATCCAGGGATCGTTCCTTGCTCAGGGTCATTCTTCCCTCATATTTAAAGGCAATAGTAAGAAGTAATGGTAATAATGCTTTATTTCCACCGCGTCTTGTGCTACCCTTTCGGGTTATACACATACATTAATTACTCTAATGTGATAAGGATTAGAAAGGTTGAATTTAGAGGAAGTGTACCAACGTTTGTGTAGAGGGATAGTGAAAAACCACTCTGGTAAAACCACCCTTAATACACCCAGAGTGACGCCATGACCATTTGACCCCAGAAACGGGGGAAACTTTTAACTTATCAGGCAGATGAACTGCCGACTTATCAAGGTCCTTGAGTATAGGATTAGAGGATTTAATTCATTGCAAAGGGCCAACATACCGTTATGTAATCGATATGACAAGTTGAGACTACCACTGGAACAAAAAAAAAAGTTATTAAAATAGTAGATGAAGAAGAAGGATCTTTCTTGTCTGGGACATCTTCGGTGACTGATGGCTCTTGTAAGGGGCTGGTTGTTAATTTGAGGTCCCATCACCTCTGCGGCGAAGGAGCCCCTGGAACAACCCAACATTTGTCTTCTGACACTTCACCCTCCCTCTTTCCACTCACCTAGCCCCCCACCCTCCCCCCAACTAGGCTCATGTAAGACGTCGAGGCGACGTGGCGCATCACTGATGCCGCGTCCGAAACTAAGCGACAGGATGCAATATTCTTTCAGCGAAACAATCGCTCTTAGACACTGGGATACATTATAGTTTGTTTTTTGTTTATAACTTAAAACGCGTCTCACTATAGGTAAATTTTCATAGAAAGGGTCTTATATTTTTAAAAAAAGCATGTTTTAGCAACCAAAATTGATTAAGTTTTACTAAACTATTAGTGTTATTTAATATGTATTAAAAGTTACAGATGCAGATAACACGACCAGACGTGATGAATACGTGAAAATAGACCTGCTAAATTTTCTAGAGTTTTTCTTAGAAAAATTGGATTGCACCCGTACGGACTATATCCGCAAATTAATTCTCCAATAGAGTAGAGACAAGGAAGATGAGATTTAGAGGAACACTTTAGTAAAAGGAGAGTGTAAAGGCGTGTAGGAATAGCCTCCCCCAGTACGCTCGGCCGGGATTTGAACCCTGACCTCACAGTCACAAAAAACTTGACATGATGAGTATGACACCTTAATCCATGCACCTTTCGATATGGGTCACGATTTTTTTAATACATAGTAAAATAATACTGTACGACTAGTTTAACATCTGGTGAAGTGGATTCGTCCCCGGAAGTTTCAGAAGGTTTGTGCTTAGTTCCGAACTAAACCACAGGAAATGTTTTGTTGTTATTCGTTGTTGCTTATAAACATCTCCCAAGACGAATATTTGTGCATATCCTTATGAAAATCATCTTCCTCTACCTGCCCTCCCCCTCTACCTACCCCTCCCCCCCGTTCTCAACCCCCTACGACCAGAAGAGTTTGGTAACTCGGTGCCATCATCGTGTTTAACGCTGACCCAGGATTTGAGTTGGTTTAATGATGGGTCCTTTTCCATCCTGTATGCTTTCAGCCGACATAAATAAAATACCGTTAGCGAGTTGTGTTTGTTATCAAACTAACATGAAATAGAATCTATTATCATGGTTCCAAAATTATGCGTACTTGTTCTGCTTTACTCAAAATCTGGTGAAAGTTAAAACGCCTTCTGCATCAATCAGGTGTCAAACCAATACTTCTAAATCTTTTCACACAAAACGCCTGCTATCACCCTCGTCCATGAATCTTTAAAAGGGCCAATGCGCTCCTTTATTTAAGTCAAACACTAATATACGAGTTAGAATAAAGAGGAGTGAAAAATTGGGCTTCATTAAAGAACAATAAATATGAGTAGATTGTTTGAAATGTTTGCCAATAAATTTTGTATAATACTTTAATTAGCCTCTAGTAAAGTATGTTTTTAGCTGGAAATCCAGCATTCTCAACGTATAACAGGATTTAGATGGATATCAATATTTAATAGAGATAACAATCAATATACACCCAAAATAATTGCTGGGACTGCAGGTATTATGGAGAAAAGCTGTATCTTCGCTCATTCTCAGTTAACTGTTGTCAAATCTCCTCGTTCTCAGTTACGTCGGAAGGCGTTGTGCTGGGGTAAGAAGGAGCTACTGGCAACCTCGAATAATCAGCGTTGAAAAACTTGTATTATATTTAAATGGAGATGGACCACAAAAAAGCGAGAGAATGACACCGGTGTTTCCCAATAGCAAACATGCAGTTCTCTCGATATTGATAACATTGTAGTCATTGAGCGAAGTTTGCATTTTTTGGTAATAGATGCACAATATTTGGCTAGTCATTTCTACAGTAATAACAAATGCAAGTATCTTCTACATGGAATGTCTAGACCGATGATTTTACCCACCACCAAACATATATGCTATATACTAAAATATCACACCATCCCAGTAAACTTGTAACTAATCCACTAGATATTAGACGTTGGTGCTTTTATTTCGGCTTTAACTTGAACTATGGAAATGGAGGGCAGTGTGGTCATTGTGGTACTCGAGCATTACTCCAGTCCAGGCATGCCAACCTCTCGGCTCGTGGTCCTCATGATCCATGATTTTATGTGGCTCGTGGTCCTCATGATCCATGATTTTATGTGGCTCGTGGACCTTATGATGAACCATCATGCTACGCAACCCTATTCTTCTTTTTTATAAACATCTAGGAAACCACATTTTCGAATCGGATGATTTTGAGAATTCTGGCACGTGAGGTCAGTGTATCTAATCTTTATTTTTTATTCAGCATGGATCAATCCCCAAATATCGTTGTGTATAATTACTTACTCTATTGAATTAGAAACTAGAAAGTTCATAGCCGCCCTGACAGAAGTACAAAAATCGTTGACATTGTGTACCATATAAATGAAATGTATAGTAGCCCATATGTGTGGTTATGCTAACGGTTGTTTTCTCTTATGAAAAGGAACCAAACGAGACGTCTGATTTGTATTCATTCAGACATTTCTTAAAAAAGCACCACAAATAAAAAGTTGGATTTTCATTCATTCTCATTATGTCCCCAAAATCCTGAATTGTATCCATTCTGAATGGTCTCCATTCAGACAGTTTTCAAATAAACGACTTTAACAAAAACCCTGATTTGTATCCACTGTAATTATTTGCCTTATATCCACTAAATCCTGAATTGTCTCCATTCACACATTTTCTTAAACAAGCACCACAAATAAAAAGTCTAATTTGTATCCATTCTCATAATATTCACAAAATCCTGAGTTGTACCAATTCTGATTTGCACCCATTTAATTGCGGTGCCACTTGTCTGATGGCAGCAGCAGAAACTTTCCTTAACTCACTCCATGCTTACTAGAGAGCAGCACTATATCTATTTTAATATAATAAAGATTTTTTTTACTTATCCTCTTATTACTTTAAAATCTAAACATGTATTTTAAATTATTAGACTTATTTTTATAAACATTACATAATATATCTGTTTATAAGGTGCTCGTTTTATACACAATGAGATATATGTATATATAAATAGCCCTAGTATCATCTTGTTGGCGACACTGTATTTAAATATTATATTATGAGTTTATGCAGTGGCGGATTTACCAACAGGCTGAGTAGGCTGGAGCCTAGGGCGGCAAATTTGGGCCCAATTTTTTTTTTGTCTTATAGAAATTAAAAAGATTCATATTTATATACCTAAATATTATTAGGTCCACACAAACAATTCAACATGTAATATGTTTCACCACTTAGATACATTTTTCTACAATTTGCGTAGTCGCGTTTGGTTGCGGCGCGGGAACGAGTGACATGACCGTTCGCTAAGTGTGTCTAGCCGAACCTGACTGCACGAGCGCGGCGTGGTGCGCCGGAGCCGAAGCAGGGTCGTGCTCTAGGCATACTCCGCGTGGTGTTGGTGGCATTGAGTTCGAGAGAGATAGATATAGAGCGGCGATACAAACGGGGTAGTCCCGTCCTGTATTTACTTCAAAAACAAAATAAAAGCCGGATTGTTTTTAAACTGTAAGTAAGTGCAATAACAATTATTTAATTACGTTTACCGAATGTACATTATTGTGTAACTAGTATTAAGGCATACCTTATTCCTCTTTATTAGTAGTACATGATTGAGCTTTTTATTAGCTCAGAAATATACCCAAAAACTATTTCTTGTGCAATCTTAACTAAATCGTTGGATTGTAAAAATAATCTAGGAACTGACAAATTGTAGAGGTCGGTAGGGGCGGCAAAATTTGAATAGCCTACTGGGGGCAAATGTGTAAATCCGCCACCGAGTTTATGATAAATTTACAGCATTATACCCGTATCACTACGACACTAGCTCGTACTTGAAATCCAGTGTGCTAGCTAGCACTAGCTAGCACGTCATCATCTAGCGTCGTGTGAATCAGAAAAAGGATACTGGTTGTGCCTCTTGGTACTGGATACCATACTAGTGGTGAGGATAGAACAGGCGCTATTTTCGTACTAGTTCTGACACTAGTCTGTGTAATTCGGCCAATTAATGTGCGCTGAGACTCTGTGTAGAGAAATGGTAGAAATGGCGCTAACATGCTCATCTAATGTGATTATTTTTTTGTCAGAAAATTATTCTAACCATTTATCCAGCTGAAGTGAAACAAGAGGGTGGTTAGTGTTATAAAATAAAAGTCTTTACTTTTAACTGTTAAATAATAAAAATCATCTTGCAATTTGAAGGGAATTCTTGAGACTATGGTTAAAAGTGATTATGTACCAGTAAGCATATAAGTTAAGGACTTTTGTTTATTTCTATTAATAGTAGGTATATAAAGAGAGCGGGATTCCTTGTATTTCTTTGTCATCATATGACAAGTTTTATATTTTTTACCATCTCTACACATAGAAGCAAAACAAATCTCCACTGATAACAAAATTAATATTCTAAAATAAATTATATATAATCCAAACAAATCAACAAAAAACTCATCAATCACAGAAGAACATTATTATCTATAACATTAATATTCAAAGAATGTCACAACATGGCACCAAAGTTTTTAGTAGGCAATAGTTATAGTTTTTAATATTATAAACGAACCCACCCGAACAAAACTTAACCTTTCAGGTGTCAACACATTTTTCATGAAATTTCTGGATCCAAAAAATTACATTTTTCAAACTATTCAAAATATTAATTTATTTTAGGAAATGCTTCTTCATGTGCCAATTTTAAACTAGATCATAACTATATTTAAAAATCAATCATTTGTAAAGTACCCTTATATAATTCTTTTAAAAGAAACACGAATAAGTATCTCTTTTAGTATATTATTGGTGACCTGGTGGTCTAGGGGTAAGGTGTCGGACTTCTGTGCTGGGGGTCCGGGGTTCAATCCTCGGTCCCGGCAAAGATTTATCTGATTGCCAAACCCTTCCTTCACCTCTGACAAGATGTGTATTAATCACAACTTGTGAATGTGAGGAATGCCAGGCCTCCACCGTGGTTCGGATTCCACGTTAAACTGTAGGTCCTCCATTTCATCTCACAATCACCCTAACATTGCACATTAGCGTAAGTGCGTATAATCCGAACGGGTAGTAAGACGCGGTGCTAATAATAATAATAATAATAATAGTATATTATCATAGGGATAATGCTGCTTTCTAGTAAGCTCGGAATGAGTTAAGGAGATTCTCTGCTGCTGCCATCTATCAGACAAGTGAAACCGCAATTAAATGGATACAAATTAAAATGGATATAATTCAGAATTTTGTGGATATTATGAGAATTGACACAAATCAGACTTTTTATTTGTTGTGGTTGTTTAAGAAAATGTCTGAATGGAGACCATTCAGAATAGATAGGCCTACAATTCAGGATTTTGTGTATATAATGCAAATAATTACAGTGGATACAAATAAGGCTTTTTGCTAAAGTAGTTTATTTGAAAATTGTCTGAATGGAGACTATTCAGAATTGATACAATTCAGATCCCCCAACCAAACACCTGAAAGATTACGGATTATGGATAGAATATATTTGTCAACAATAATTATAAAAATTACTTTGGCACAAGATTTTAAGCCCAATATTAACACCATTGTTGCAAATACAAGGTTTTCAAATGTTACTTTGAAAAAATTGGGTGGTCTTAATATTTTATACACTTTTTTTATATTTATCTGGCACTTTCTGAACCTACTGATTAGATCAGAACACGAAAGTGTCTATGAGCGAGGGCGAAAGGGATTATCAAGTTTGCCGGGAAAGGTATTTACACAAACCTTCCAGGGTTCTTTTACATGCCATATCGATATGGGACCGATGGTTTTACTTCCCCTCTGAAGGGATCTGTGCTACGGATTCTTATCGATTAAGAAATATCCGTTCACTCCAGCTGGGTATGAACCCACTAACATCGGGTCCTGAGGCGAGCACTTTACCCGAAGACAACCAATATCGACTATTTTATATACTATTTTCTTTTTGTAATAACAAGATACTAAGTTATAATTATTTTTACTCAGGTTACTGCTATTTCATATTTTGTTTTTAATGCAAATATTATGTTAAATGTTCAAAGTGGTCCTTATGATCAAACGAGTTAAATAACACAAACATGTCCGCAATGGTTTCAATGGTCTTACTGCGTTATTAAACAATCCATTCTCCAAATGCATGATTAAAATACATTATTGTATCATAATTTTGAAAATTAACTAATTTCTTTAATGGGATTTGTTGGCTGGGTAACGAACTCTAAAATTATTGGTGCCTTGTTATTGAAGCTTTGTCGAGGTGTCACTTATTGGGGTTTCTATCCAACTTTTATTAGAATATATTACCACCATCCAGTTAATTTTCAGTATCGCTGTAAAGATGAAAAGAAGACTATAGACATTTACCTAATGGAAGATTGTGTGGATCATAAGGAAAGAGTAGACCATATCTTACTTGCATGGTCCACCCCAACAATTTAGACATATGTGTGAAAAAGAGAAACATTTGGAAGTCTTAAAAATAAAACTGTATGTATGACTCGGTGTATGAATTTTATTGTATTGAAGGGAGTACGTAAGTAAGGATAGGGAAGTGTGGAGTAAATTTACTGAATATGGATTAAACAAGGGGGTGTTTAGCTATAATGCAGTTTCTTGCCTAACCTTTAAGGGAACGGCGTGTTTAGGTATGTATGCTGCATGTATGAATTTGTATTATCCACCTTTCTGAACTTTATTACAGAAAGATAGTAGAATTGAAGAAGACTCTTGTATCATACTGATTGCTTTATTCCTATTCATAGCAAACATGGCTACCGGTCAGCCCCTCTAAGTGATCTGTTTCTGTTTCCCTAACAAATTTACTGTGGATTTATTACTATAAATAGTCTACTTATGTCCTAACAATGTAGATGCATTTATTTTGGTAATATATTAATTACTTTACATCGTTGATACAGTCAATTTAAAACGGGCTCAACAGTCTCGACAGCTCAGATAGCGGCGCGACCATCTTCACATTTATAGCAGTCTTGCTAAAAGTGGGTGCCATGGAAGTACCCAATTTGAAAGTAACGTAAAACTTGTGAAAGAACACGGATAAATTTATTCGTGACAGATATTTATATTTAAAGTTGACCATGGTGGTCTTGGGGTAAAGTGCTCGTTTCAAGACCTGATGTTCGTGGGTTCAAACTCAACTGAGTTCGATGGATGAGTTATAAAAATCCGTAGCACAACTTCTTCGGAGGGGAAGTAAAGTTGGACCCATGTTGATTGTGGCATGTAAAAGAGCCCTGGAAGATATGTGAAAATACCTTACTGGCAAAGTTTGTGGGCTCTTTCTCGCTCGCTCGGAAAAATACATGACTTTTAACACGCTCCACCTGAAATAAACTTATCACACAAAGCGCAACAAGATATAGCCGTATTAGCAAAACCTTGTTGCGGTCCTAAGCTTTACATCGGGAGTTAAAGAATAATAATACTTAGCACCGCGTCTTACTACCCGTTCGGGTTGAATATAGAGGAAGTTAACCCGCATTTGAGTGGAGTGAGAGTGTAAAACCATTTAGGGAAAACCACCCCCAGTTCACCCGAGCGAGATTCGAACCTCGATCTACCCGTCCTCTGCAGTCTAGCTCAACATGAAACTAGCTCGTTATCTAAATACGCCACGAAGGTGGGTGGGAGTTAAGGGAATTAATAGTAATGATATTAATAATAATTTATATTAGAATGCACTTAGTTTGTTCTTCCACTATCGTCTCCCCACAAAACCCTCATATCTCCCCCTCGCCTTGCGGCGGTTCTCGAAGGGGGCGCAGCGGCTATGTCTGGCTGACACCTTGGCGACTGACTCTTGGAAGGTGCAAGCCACCACACAATGTGAAGATGGATTATTGTCTTGGACGTGCTGGAATACGAAACAAAAAGAAATGAATTCCTTGAGGGTAGGGCGGGATGTGTGTGTGTCGAAACTTTAAGGGGTGGGACAGGAGGGGTGCTTGAGAAATGAGGATTTCTGCACCGAGAACAAATCGTTTACTGCGACGACGCCATCTCGTCACTTTGAAAGTCGCTGCCGACAAAAAAAAAAGTGAAGAACAATACAAACACCCTCTTATTTATCACATGACTCTGACTTACATTGGGTTGTCCGTTGACTAATGCACCCATGCCGTCTTGTGTGGTCTGTAAGAATAAAAAAGGTGTTTTTATTCTACTTCCGAAGATAAAATACAACTATTATTGTTTTATTATTCAATCAATTTATTTATTTTGCTAGCTTTGTTTTTCTAGTTCGAGAAAAACTGAGCTGAAGTTGTACTCACGTTCATCATCATTTTGAGAACACCTTTGACACAAAACTAATATCTTAATTTCTGAGCTTCATTAGTTATTTACTAACATGACGTGAAACTAATTAATTACCCTAAGTGTACACCTCATTTCCACCATACCTATTATCTTTTGGCACTCGCACTATAGTTACTAAAGCTTGATTCACACTATACGTCATCTCAAAATCACATACCGGCACCGTCACGTCAAATCACTGTGTAATTCACACTTATCGGCAAGTGAACGTCAGTTTTTCGTAGTGTTCTGGTAAAAGCGGGGTGCTTTTACAAACCTGGCTGAGATTTAAAAACATAAAACTTGTAAAGATGGCGATTTTACTTGACAAAGAAGTCGAATATAACATTTTTTACAATGCATAGGGAAATAAGATACAACTTTTTTTTATTATTTAGAAGCCCTGCTGATTTTTCTCCATATTGTATCTTTGTGGTGGATACTATCTGTGTATTCCTTGTCATATTTACGTACCTGTTCAATTTCAAGTCCATGATCCATTTTTAAAGGTTTTTAAAAGGCAGAGAGAGATTGAACAAATGGCGACCTTACACTGAGACAACTGAATTTAACATTTCTAGAACGAACTCTCAACTTTCACGCCAACGTCAAAACATTCTACCCGAGAATGTCTCCTGCCTGTGACGTTGCCTCACAGTTTGAATGCCGCCCATTAAAATCTATTGAATAATGTTTTGACGAGACGTATGCTGTGAATCGAACCTAATAGTTTAAGAAAGAGGACCGTGAATTCTAGTTGGGATTGATAACCAATCCCCCGGGCCGGGGCTAGGAGTCTAAACCTCTCGATTGTTTGATTCAGTGGTGGTGCTGGGGAACTTCACGGAGGAGGAGTTAAGTGGGGGTAGTGGCATGGGGCGACAAGACAAGGAGTACCCGCTACAGAGGGATGAGGTTCAGACAACCCCCACTAGAGGGCAGGACCGAGGGCACTTCCAGCCCCCTGCCCCGGACAAGAGCAGTGGGGGTACCTCATCGGGGAAAGGTAAGTCAATTTATTTTATGTTTGGTTGTATTTTAAGTTTGCTTTGATGGTAGTGCGTTTGATTTAAGCAACCTAGGTTAACTTAAAAGGAGAAACTATTAAGAATAGCTTTCATTAAATTTACTAGGGTTGTGTGAAGGTCAAATTTTAAATCAGAAGTGTTGTTGAGATGAAGCTTGAAATATGCAAAGCCAAGTCAAAGATAAGTTGTTTTTGCTGCCACATAACACTACTTCTAAATTTTAAATGATCTTTTGTATGGATTTAGGTAAATACGAGTAAAGATATAGAGGAAAATACCATAATATATTATTTTATATTGACATAACTGAATTTATTTATCTCTATTTATAAGCTATTTATTTATCTTTTGTATACAAAATACACCTCTAAATTTGTCATAAATAATTTCTAACAAGGTAGAATTTCAAGGAATATTTGATATTGGATACGTCTGTTGTAAATTAAATGCAAACAAGTAACGCAACTAAAAATACGTATTATTATTATTATTCTAACTTAATACCGGTGAACGTCAGTTTATCGTGTTGCAATTTTCCGGTTATTTTGTTTATCCATAAATTAATTTTTACGATATTTAATATAATACATTTTCTTTTTTACTCAACTGACTCATCTATTCCTACGTTTTAGATATAATTTAATCGTTAGTCGGTGTAAAAGTAATATATAATAACCGTAGTAAATATAAATCAGCATCAGTGTGATATTTCAAATATGTTCATAATATATCGAAGCTATATCCTTCCTTCAAAATGTTTCGAAGACGAAGTTAATGATATTTTGATCTTCAACTTAAGAACTTAGAATTTTTGAGCATCCCTAAGACTATTCATCGTTCACATGAAAATAAAAACCTTATTAATTACAGTGTAAGATAAAAAAAACTATCTCCTGCAGACTGCGTACCCGGTTGGGGTTGAGCTTTGTTCTCCTGAGTCAAGAGTCAGGAGTTTTACTCGCTCAGCTAACCTTGCCGGATTTTAGCACTTCCAGCGCTCTGGCTCTATAATCTATGTTGTAATGTTTCCAGGCTCCGAACCGAAGCACTACATCGGACCTGTGATCGGCGTGCTGACGGTCGTAATAATGCTACTGCTAGGGGCCATCATGTTCATCGTGGTGCGCAACCGGCGTCTCAGGTCCGGCGTGGCCCGCAGCGTCTTGCCAGGGGCGTTTGCCGCCGGTGAGAAAGGCGTCACTATCAACATGAAGGTGAGCACTCGCTCTCTCTCTTTCTCTCTCTCTCTCTCACACACACACACACGCGCGCGCGCGCGCGCGTACTTTCACTTTCATTGATCCTAAATTAAACTAGTGTTTGTAACACGCTGCGTACTCAAGACTTGATAAGTCTTTTTTAGACAGCTACAGTAACTCCATGGCTTCTTTGGTGCTGACTGACAGTTCACAGCTGACTTCTGACAGTCAACATTTAGGTATATACCTAAATGTTGACTGTCAGAAGTGACAACTGCTAAAGACATGTTTTTTGCAGATCATATGGTTCAGCGTAGAGATACATAATTTGGTCTGGTAGCTTTTCAAAGCCGTCAGAAGTCAGCTGTGAGCTGTCAGTCAGCACCACAGAAGCTAAAACTGAGGTATATAATTTCACAAACATTGGTTTATACCTTAAGAATTGATTGCGTAGTAGAGGGCTGGACAAATTTTTGGACTGAACTGCCGCATTGAGAATTTAAATATGACTGGTCCGCCAAGTAAAATACAATTTTTTTTGGTGGACGCAATTTATTGTGAAACAAAATTACATAAACAATATAAAAAAGGAAGACATTATATAACATTTGCTTCTCCACTAAAAGAGTAGGCCCCCCACTCAGTGAAATAAATTCAATTTTTTCATGTCTTTCATCATTTATTTAATGTCAGGGGTAAATTTAGTGGTTGATATTCTTAAAAGCTGTTTATAAACTAACAAACATCTTTAGCTATATTTCAACAACTTATTCCTATATAATTTCGTTAACCTACATTTTGTTACGACAGAGTATATTCTCAAATATTCCAAAATTATTCCATCATTTTCAATTGATAGAAAAAAATTTGGTATAACTCTTTTTTTTTAAATCTTATACATCATTTATAAAAAAAACTATTTTTCAACTAGTTTTAAGCTCAGATTAGAGATAGCAAGCCTTTATTTTCCTAAAATATATAATATATTAAATAACTAAAGCATTTTGCACACAGACAAATCCAATAAAGTGTATTATAACGCCATAAACACTTAATTATGTGCACACATATATGGGCATGTATATAGTAATGAGTCATTTTCACTAGTTTAATATTTTAAGAGTTGGTCTATAATATGTTAAACACATACCAGTACATCATGATCTATATGTTCTCTCTATTGCATCATTTAGCTCCATGGTTTCCTAGCAATAATGTTTGGAAGTACATTCTAGATAGTAGCCAATAAATCTTCACCGCAAACATATCATGGCTTTCATTAGCGTTATCTGAAACCCTCACAAAAGCTCGTGACATCACATCAGAAGCGACAATTTACCCGAGCAACATCTGCAAGTCAATACCACAAACTCCCATCAAATATAAAACTACTTCCTCATTATATACTAGTCTTTTTTGTTTTGTTTTTTGTATGGATTATCAGTCTATTGTTTTAATATCTATTATCAGATTACTCGAGCGGGGGGAAAAAAAAACAGGTTATCGAATACCGCAACAATTACTGCAAAAATGCTTTCACGTGTGTAAGGTACATTATGGCGTTGTTAAAATCGATAATTTATTTTTGGCAGCCGTTGTTGTTAACGTTTTGCCGTACTCAGCGTTTGAGGGAGTGTATTGTTACGCTGGTTCTAATTTCAATGGAGGGTTTTCACTCTTGTCCCCCCCCATTAGCCCGATTAGGAACTAAATATCGATCAACTAGCTTGATTATTTCTATTCACTATAATGGTCAGCGATCATACTGCTTTCATTACGTATCTGGGAATATTCTTGCTGTGGAGGCAGAGATGTGTGCACTTAGAGGGATTAAAATAAATGATGCCAATCGGGGGTGGGGCCAATTTGCCGCCGTAGGCTGCCACTAATTTAAAATAATTGGGAAAAGCTTATATTCTATGATTATTTTTATTAAATTTATATTTTAAATGCTAGTGAATAAGTTTTAGGGTGTTTCAAAATTAAGGCTAGACATAATTTGTGAAGATCAACTATGGCATGAGCGTATAATCAGAATGGGTACGGGTAGTAAGACGTGCTGCTTACAAAAAAAAAAAGGCATGAACTGTAAAACTATCCCTTTTGTTATTACCAGCAGTTATATATAGACAATTTCTCCAGCCAAACCTACACCCTCTTTGCCCCAAAAGGTAGCAGTTTGATCAGATTACAGGAGTAGCTGAACAACTTTGGCCTGCTGACTGATTTTATCTGTCTTGTAAAAGATTTAGCTATCAAACAAATTGTGATAGTAAAAATATACTAATAAGAAATTTAAAGTTGAAATCTTTTGCTTGATATTTTTTCCAAAACAACCCAACAAATTATTTTGTTATGCCCATACGGCCCACGATATCAAAAAGGTTGCCGACCCCTGGATTACAGTATGGCCTCATTTTATAAGCAGTAACATAGTGTAGTACGTCAAGGTAAGCTTGCCACCTTCCAGATCAAACGGAGTATAGTATATACCGAATGTTATTTATTTGGTCATTTACATAAGCCAAATGACCCGCATTGGTGGCCGCATGGTCTAAGGCGTCACCCTTGAAGTAGACTAGACTGTCGATGATGAGATTGAGTTTTGAATCTCGGTCGAGTGTGCTTTTTTTTTAATTAATGTTTTTCCACACTTCCTCCACGCAAACGCAGGTACACTTCCTCTAAAATACGCTTCCTCACCTCCTAAAACAATTGGTGTAATTAATACACAAGCCTATAACCCGAATGGGTTGCAGGACGTTGATCTTTTCTCATTTATAAGCGGTCATGGATATTGTTAGTAGAAATTATAAACTGATTTGTTATGTTTAGAGTTTGACGTAAATAACCACGGTAACATCAACCCGAACCCTTCCTTCACCTCTTGACAAGACGTGTATTAATCACAACTTGTGAATGTGAGGAATGCCAGGCCTCCACCGTGGTTCGGATTTCACGTTAAATTGTAGGTCTCACAATCACATTAGCGTAAGTGCGTATAACCCGAACGGGTAGTAAGATGCGGTGCTAATAATAATATCAACCCTGTAGCTTAAATGTCCTACGAATTCTTGATATTTGTGACTCCTTTTCTCATTTTCATTTTATTAAGAGTAAAAAAATTACATCAAAAGTTAATGTCAGTGGTATTTTTTATATATTTACTATAAAAGTATTTATGAGGTTAGTTAATATAAATAGGTAATAAATACTCTTGAACTATTTTATTCAAAATTTATGAGACATTTATTATTTACCAATCCTACTGGTTCACACATATATTTTGTAATTTACCCCCTGTAAAACCCAATATGTGTCGGCCAGTTAGAGGTTCCCCGAGATTTTTGAAATATTTTAATGGTTCCTCCAAACAAAAAATAAAAAACAAAAAAAAGGGCTGGAAATCATTGCAGACCAGCGGTTGAATCCTGATTCCACATGTATTAATTACTCTAATATGTAATAGATGAGAAAGATTTAAATCAGAGGGAGGTATAACTAGGTTTGTGTGGAGGGAGAATAGAACACCATTTAGTAAAAACCTCCCTCGGAACGCGTGACTGGGATTCCAACCCGATCTCCCTGTCATCGGCGGTCTAGTATATGGGCAAAGTGATGCCTTAGACCATGAGGCCAGCAAAGGGGGTTCATCCTTATGTAAATATTAAAGCTCTAAGACTGGTTTTTGAGCCTACGTTAGTCTGTAATGCATAAGCTGATATGAGTTTAGTAAGTGTACGTTATGATTCGCGCTCAATAAAATATTATAATATATATTTATTTGAGGTATATAACATGTACTTTCTAAACCGACTGATTATATCAGCACACAACAATTTCTATGAGCGAAAGCGAAAGGGCCTACCAATTTTGCCGGTAAAGGTATTTTCACACACCTTCTAGGGTTCTTTTACATGCCTCAACCGACATGGGACCGATGGCTTTACTTTCCCTCCGAATAAAGTTGTACTACGGTTTTATATCGCTCAAGAAAAATCCTTTGACCTCGGTTGGGTTTGAACCCCTGATCAAAGACTCCTGAGGACGAGCACTTTACCCCAAGACCATCAAGGTCGACCAAATAGTATAGTACTATAGTGATTGAGGTGAGCTGTAAGTAAAATATCCGGTATTTTGTATTAGTTCACAAAATGTAAATTTGATTGTGGCCTAGGAAAAGAGGGAGAGTTAATGGGGCAAACCACCCCAGTATGTGTGAGTGATGATCTCGTTTCTCCCTTCCTCTCCCAACCCCTGTACCCAGGTGCTCGCCGGTAATTGAGTGGGAGGTTGGAAGAGTGTGGGGGGAGGCGAGGTTTGTTTTTTGAGGGGGAGCGAAGGTGTCTCCATAGCAACGCAGAAATAACAACTCGACAGTTTTAGATGAGCCGATGAACCACTCTAATTTCGAGGATAAGTTTCACCTGGTTTTTATAGATTTTGTTTTGTTTGCTCTTCAGTTTATATCGTCTGGATTTACTCGAAAAACCGCGTCGGTGGTTAATTTTGTTTCCTCCCTATCGGTGGGCATGCGGACCAAGACGTCAAACTAATCTAGTTTGGATCGCCGTTGACGGGGAGATCATAGATCGAATCCCGGTGTGGCAGGAAATCTTTAGTCTAGGAAATTTTTAGGTAGTGGTTCTTTGACAATGCCGCCTGTCAATACCGCCAATTTTGTTTTTTTAATTTCTTTGTCAACGTCGCTCTCAAGTTCTTAGGAAATCCTTAGACTGGGAAATTTTTAGGTAGTGGCTCTTTGTTAATGCCGCCCTTAGGATGTGTGTGTTTGTGTGTGTGTGTGTGTGTGTGTGTGT
>CABFWO010000463.1:256209-266244 GCA_902155825.1 Timema genevievae | reverse complement strand
GCCCCCCCCCCCCAATACCCCGGGACCCTCTGCCTCCGATCTCCCTGTTATCGGCACTTGTCGATGTTGGTGTGGTTTAAATCAAATTAAGACGTAAGTTGAGGGGGAAGGGAAGAGGTGGGGATTGAAAGATTGTCAGCGAAACAAAATTTAAGTGGCCACACTCGTAGTGTAGTGGACGCTATCTCAAGGTGTAACAGCGTGGGTGGTTGAGCTGAGGGTATTTTATTTCCCAGTCTCTACCTAGGTAATTATTGGCGCCGTTCTTTAACTTTGATCTCGTTCATTCTCTTCCATTAGATTATGACGTATACCTTGATTTTCTTATGAATGAACATTTGAAGCAGCCTTTATAAAATAAAAAAAATTATTTTTGCAACCAACATTTACTATTTTATTAGTGATATTTTATGGGTATTAATAATATACATCAAAAGTGACAGCTACAGATTACATGTCTACACATATGAATTCTTGAAAGTAGACCTAGTAAATTTTTAAATGCTACGTCAATTCTTAATAAAATTGACGTATATTTAAAGTCGCTGATAGCCATCACTGGAGCTGAATCCCTTTCCGGGACATATTTATCGAATACATTACACTATTACTCCATGTATCTTTTTAATGAACTAGCATTTTGGCCTACTACGGTCTAATTTTCATAAGAAGTACCTTATCTGACTGCTAGATATTTGACTTGATATATTCTCACGTATCCATACGTTTATTTATGTGGTATATAGCGGTAACTTTTAATATATGTTAACAATACCTTAAATTAAAACTAATTAAATAGTAAAATGTTAAAATTTATGACCACAAAAGAGTCTGTATTTTTTAAAGCATATTTCTATTTTAATTGAACTTTATTTTGAACGATCTTAATGAATATTTACAAACTCTCTTAAGGATACAAGGGAAAAAGGGTGGAAAGGCACATTACACATATTTTCCAGGACACCAACTTTTAATCTCAAACCTCATAAGAACCCCAAATAAACCTTTCTTTTTTAAAAATATTAATTTATATATAGACAAAGACCTCTTTTAACCATAATGCATTAGAAAGGTATCATGAGTTTCTAACAGACTAGATCAATTTGAGTTAAAATCGGTCCTTCCCTCTTTTCCCCCTGTACTATACTATACTGTATACTGTATTATACTATTCCAAGGCTACTGTAATTGAATTACATTTTGTGGTCAGTAAATTAGGGTTCCGAATGATCTTTAGTAGCAATATTTTGGATCTAGACTATATAGGTTGCAATATTTTAAATAGTTTTATAATTTATTAAGCTTTTTAAAGTTTGCGTCTAATCCTTATAGATGAAGGAGAAGAAAGCGTGTCGAAAGAGACTTAGATAAATAGCATAGTGTGTATAGAATACAAGTTTCTAAAAAAATAAATTACAACCATTTCATGTTCATCTTCAGTAACAAACTTTTTTTCCCCCCCACTCGCAAAGAAAATGTAAGCCCAGTACGCTGGAGTTTCCTACCGTTTTATTTGCTGCCTCTTATCTTAATGATGTAGCCAGGCACGGCGGGGTATACGTGCTACTTCCTCTACAAACGGAAATGAAATAATTTAGAAGTTTCCCTTTTTGAATTTTTTTTTTTAAAAAAAAGTAAAGCTTTAAAAATCCATATTCAATAAAATATGTCGTATATTTTATTTCTTAATTCTACGAGACTAGGTTTTCAAGGAAAAATAAAATCCATATTACTAAATTATTTTCTCTAAAGGAAATGTGTCATTAAGAATATTTTTTAATCATGACTTAACTCTAATAATATATTTTATGCTTCAATAGTAAGTAGTGTAACAGTTTTAGTGTAACAGTTTTATCCCAATGTAAACTACTAAGGCTGAGCGGAGCTTCGAAATGACTTTGAAGATAAAATCTTTTTCACTTAGACTTCGACACCTACAGTGTCCTTCACAACATGAAAACATTTCTAAATAAGAAGAAGAAAACTTAAATATATTATTAACATATTTGAAATATATCACTGAGCCTTAATTGTTTTTAAAATAAAAAATCCAATAACCAGTATTTTAACGTGGACTATTAAATGACACATATGATGAAAGCATAGATAAACTCAAATATGAAAGCAAAATATTATATAGGGGGTTATGTTTATTTCTCTAAAACTTTGTCTTTCTCTAGTTACACTTTATGAATAATTTTAAAATTAAAAGTAGTGCTATATGACAGCAACAAATTACCTTTTCTTTGACTTTGGCTTCAACTTAGATTTGTATGTTTCAAGCTTCGCTTCTCATTTAATAATTATCATAAGCCTTCCCACTCCCCTTTAAACTATTATATATTTTTTATCTTAAATTAAAATAATCCATGAAGTACCAATGTAATATTAAAATGTCTACATCATATTCCTTCATATATAATTTTCCTAAGATATTCTCATCCTCTGGATTTCCCTGACAAACGAAAATATCGAACAATTTTGGTAAAATATTATATATGGAGCGTGCCAAATTTTTAATGAAGTATAGGTACATATTGGTAACTTAAACTCGCAAATAAAACGGAACCGCATGAGTAGTATTTAAAGTAAATATCCCAGCATCTGCAGAAAGAGATAGTGAAAAACCACAGTGTTAAAAAAAATAACATTTAATTCCCAGCCGGAATTCAAACCTCAAACTTTCAGTTTCATAACAAACGAGAAAGGCGATTTTGTCCATATGCCCACATGTGCTTGGCACAAAACATTAAAAGGAGACAATAGAATTAATATTGTTTATCTAGTCTATTATTTTTTTTGTTAGCTATATAATTTTTAATTTTGATTTATTGGATAATGAAGAGAAGGCTTGAAAATAAGGACAAAATTTTTGTAATAAACATGGTCTATTTATCACAATATACTTGTTATGTATCGTATGATGTATAAATTGTTGTATTTATATAAGTTATTATGTACTCAAACTGTTTCCTAAGTAAGTTCATCGTAGCTGGAAAGGTTCCAATTTTATTCTCCAACAATCGAGCTAGTAAATCATTTAAGTTGGAACCATAGTTTCTCAGCGGGAGACAACTATAATCCAATTTTCATAGGAAGGCTCTTTTCGAAAATGGAAACATATATTTCTTTGAGGCAAAATTTGATAATATTTTACTATTATATTAGTTAAATTCCTTAGGCATTGATAAAATATTTCAAAAGTGATCGCTACAGATCACAGGAATAAAATATAGTAGAGAAAGTAACTTTTCTACCTGTCATATAGTGCCTTTTTATGAAAATAAGACTGTAATAGGCCTATGGTGGCTATTTATGGAATTTAACGTGTATTTTCTCGACTGGCTGATTGAATCATCACGCGATTTACACACCAACTTAATTCTTTAAGACACTATACCCAGTCCCATGGCTGTTTATTCTTCACTGTGACAGAGAAAGCCCCATTTTCACCGCTGATTTTTTTTTGTGGTCATGCTGGTAATCGAAGCTGAGACCTTAAGCTCAGTAGACAGATGCGCTAGCGTCTAAGCTCAGCCGTCGACCAGATTCCTTGTTTTAAAATTGTATCACTTCTAAACCACTTTAAATTATTACTATTAACAATTATAAGTAAAAATATTATATTGATGAAAGCATTAGTAAAGTAAAAACATATTGCATTTTTTCAAACAAAATACTTTTTAATTTGTATCTGTCTCGATGAAGAAAATTAATTAATATTCTTGTTTATTTTTTTGAAAGCATGACTTTAAATTTATTGAATAATGTTACGTTTCCTACTCTGTTTTTATTTTCGGTTGATTTCATTTGCGTTTTTTCTTTTTTTTTTTCTCTCTCTCTGTTTGTTTACCCCCTCACGTTTCTTCGCTCTTTCCTCTACACCCACCCTCGTGGTTTTTTGTCCCCGGTCCTTGCCCGCATGTCGCATGTAGGAACTCCAGATGCGAGTGAACGTGAATGCTAACGGTGAAGTGTACGGCCAGGTGTCGATGGACGACCCTGGGAGCGGAGGTGATGTGGACAAGAGCGCCCTCTACCACGAGCCTTACCACCATAACCTCAACATGTACTCTGGCGGTGGCGCCAGGAAGGAAGGAGCGCTGCCTAGACATCTCGGCTGCAGTCCGGACTACACGGGTAAGCGCTGCATGGTGTCGGTGGCTCAGTCGAAATACTTTAAAAAAAAAAGTCTTTTTTTTTTAGGTCTGGGTCGACAACAAGGCCGTAGCCAACCAATAATCTCAGGGGGGGTTTTGTGGGTATATCCCCCAATTGCCAGAAGCTAGGACAAATTCTAAATATTAAACACCTCTAGAAGCTCTCTGAAGTGCTTTTTATGGTAATATAGCCCCTAATTTGTACTTGTATCTTAATTTTGATATTGTTTGGACCATAAATAAAGCCATATAAATTTTGTTCATAGAATTTTGGAGGGGGTTTGAACCCCCAAAACCCTCCCCTGGCTACGGCCTTGGTCGACAAGCCCTTTTGCAGATATTGCCGATGCCGATATTTTGTTACTGATATTGATGGCAACCGATGCAGTTTTTTTTTGTGCAATATTATGAAAGTGTACAGTAACAATACTCAAAAACAATAATTATCTGATTTTGCCACTTTTACAATTTTCATGATTGTAGTAGGTTTGTTGAATAAAAGTTAAAATTAAAGTTTTAAACATCAATGTTGGTTAGATATATTTAATTTTATTGCTAGGCCTACTGCACTATACATAATTACATATAAATTAAAATACCAATAACAAAAAAATGAATAAAGAAAAAGCACAAACTTAATATTGTACACATAATGAGAATACACCTAGTTTGTTTTTAAATTAAGACCACCAATACATAATAAAATATTTTGACTCTGTCATATTAAACAAGAACATTCATAAACATAAATAACAAATTCAAATATCAATTAGGCCACTAAATGAAAAATAAATCAAATGACACAACAAAAATCATTAACCAAATTTATAATATAAATATTTTGTTTTTAAATTAATTAGGCCACCAAAACATACAGTAAGAACATTTTTTGGCTCTGTAATTTAAAAAAAAAGTAATAACCATAAATAACAAATTTGGAATTTAAAATGTTAGTTTTGCTGTTTATTATAAAATAAATTATCTAAGGCAGAATTAAAGAATTTGCGTTTACATGCAAGAGACTGTATTTAAATATTATTGTTTGAACTATGAAATATATTTTCATGACTTGAGAATTTAAAATATATCTATAGATTTTGAATTATCAGTGTAAAATATCTGCATGATAAAAAACTGACCATCCTTGTCCGATTTTGCCAATATCAGCCGATAAATCGGATCGCTTATTGGCATCGGCCCAGCCCTATTTTTTCTGCGTCCTGTGGACCTTTTAGTTAACCTACATACAAATGCAGCCCCATTTTTAATTTTCTAAATGTTATAGAAATACAAAATTTGGAATTATTAGGTTATATTTGGCAATTGGATATGAGGAAATCTTTCACTCCAAATATTAGGTTTACACACAGACCCCAAAAAGGTTTGAATTTGCAACTCAAATATGTTTAATAATTGGCACACATAAACGTGTGAAAATTTATTTTCTATTATGAAAAGAAACAGACTTCCAAGAGATATTGACATTTGCTATCAAGTATAAAAGTGACTTACACACATGTTTTAAAAGTTTAACACTCACAAAATTGTTGAAAACAAAAGGTTTCATATTTCTGGTAAAAATGGAGGGTTTGTCTCAAAATGTTATGTACACTTAATCTTTTTTATAAAAGTAAAGATTTTAAAATGGATTTTTTCACTTAAGATTGTAATTATAATATATATATTTTTTATAAGCCACTCCGTTAGTATTTACAATTTGGAATGTGGCCCTCATGACGAAACAAGCTTGACGCGCCTGCTGTACGGTGTAGACTTCTGGTACTACTTTTAAAAAAAAGGTCACACCTCTCTATTTGTACCTGGAACTTCTGACCAGAGTGATAAGCAAACTTGTGGTCTAATTCTCCAAGTCGTGGTCACGTCCTAAGAGGTTTATCTTTTATGCGCCAAGAGAGAAATAGAGTGCCTGCCGCAATGGGGATGCCCCTGAGGGTAGACCTCAAGATTCCTTGCGGTGAGAGGTGAGCTCTTTATGCCTTTATCCTTAGCTGCTCTCGCTTACATCAATATTTCGTTCCCCTCTCTATCATCCCCTCAGTTCATAGCTTCAGAGCTCGTCTCTCTCTTTTTTTTTTATGTCACCGCGTCTTACTACCCGCTCTATTTATACGTATACGTACTAATTACGTTAATTTGTTAAGGATGAGTTATTCCAAGATAACAATCAACTTAACCTTCACGTAACTGCAAAGGTTCTACTCATGTTTTTAAATGGAACCAATCAATAAGTATTTAACTTAACGCACATTTAACTAAATAATAATAATTATTATTATTAGCACCTCGTCTTACCCCCCGTTCGGGTTATACGCACTTACGCTAATGTGTAATGTAGGGTGATTGTGAGATGAAATGGAGGACCTACAGTTTAACGTGGAATCCGAACCACGGTGGAGGCCTGGCATTCCTCACATTCACAAGTTGTGATTAATACACGTCTTGTCAGAGATGAAGGAAGGGTTTGGCAATCAGATAAATCTGCGCCGGGACCGAGGATTGAGCCCCGGACCCCAGCACAGAAGTCCGACATCTTACCCCTAGACCACCAGGTCACCAACTAAATAATTGTCCAAGGAAGAACTTTCACGTTTCGTGAACATTAAGTGAAGGGTAACACGTGGTTATAGCGAGCCAATCATATTGCGTGCCACGTCAACACGGCTAGTTAGTACTTAATTTGTATGTTTATTGAATGCAGACGACTTCTTCGGTCTAGTTTTTCCGCTCGCGAGTTCTAACGTGCTAGCTCTTTGTTACATTTTATTTTGTACATCCAGTAAAGCTTATATTGCAAGTAATTGTCACCTTCCCCGCTAATCAACCCTAAATATTCCACTCTCGTTTTAGTGATTTTTTTTTCCAAATAGTCCAAATCCATTATCTGTGTTTTGCTCGAGTTGTTACTTTACGTTGAATCATAATCACACACTAATTTCATTACATTAAGTGAACGTTACGTTACGTAAAACGTTAAGTTGATCACCATCCCGGCATAATATTGTAATAAATAAGATGAAGTCTACTTAAATTAGCGTGGGGGAGGGGTGTAAAACTATTTGTAAAAAAAAAACCCGCCTCATTACATCCAACCGGCATTCGAACCCTGATCTCCGTGACATAGGCAATCCTGTGTATTGCGAGAGTGACGCCTTAAATTATTCGACCACTGAGCTCTACTTAGCAAGGCTTAGAAATTAAAGTAGCTGCATATAATTTACACAAATTTAGATGATGATTGTTGTTTTAAAAGAAAATGTAATAGTGGTAGCTTAAAAATGAGCTTTGTATTCCAAATTTAACTTAATTAAAACATGTTAGGAAACTCGTTCTAAGAACTGCAATTATAAATTATTATCATAAAAATAATTTTTAACAATTTATTCAGGTCTTAAAAATAATAAGAAATTAATATTATCAATTACTTAGTATAAAAGCTTAATTATTGTTCTCTTAGTTATAAAAATTCTAGTTTGTTTCTATTGTCTATGTTTCACAATTATTTTACTTTACTAATTTCATGTACTAGCGTGAACGCATTACTACTCTCAGATGATCACTTTTGGATGTACAGAGGGTGTTTTTTCGAGAGTGTTTTCCCTTTCTCTCTTTTTCCGTACAAATGTGAATACATTTCCTATAAAATTCTACTTTCCTCATTCCTATCACAATGGCATGGTTAGAATGTATGTATGTGTATAGCCAGAAAGAGAATAAGACGCGGTAGAGAGAGAAAAAAATTGGAGTCAAACTTATATTACAAAGAATGTAACCCCATTTTTATGCCAATTCCCTTCGAACTTTTGAAGTCTTGTATGTATTCCCTCATTATATAATCTAGTCCTCGGAGGATTGCACTCACTGTGCTCACCCATTGCTCAGCGGTGTCACGTTATTCAGACAAAAACACTAAACAGTTTTAGACCCGCAACAACGAGAACGCGCATAAAGTAACCAAACCATCCTCATCTTGTCTGGTTTACAGGTGTCATGGAAATCATGGGTTTTCTATACTTTGTTTATTTTTTTTCAATCCTAAATGTTTCTCGACTCAAGTGCGGCTATATTTCTTCAAAAACTTTACCTTTCTTATCCCTTGTTGACGCAATGTTTGCGGATATCCCGATACTAAAGCCTAGGTACTGCCTTGAAAACATTTTCCGTAAAATATGTTAGCAAACAAATGCAAATGTTCTTGCTCTTGTTTCCGAAATGTTTGAAAACGTGTTCGAAACGAATTTGCGTGCCTTCCCAAAGAAGAAACAATGTTTCATATCATACTTTTCAAATGGGTTACAACAAACAAATTTTTTTTTTGTCTGGGCGAGTTTGTCAACATTGTAGACAGCAAGCAACGAGGGCCAGTCTGTTTCTGCTCTTCACACAGAGCATATCAGTTGCTTATTTTTCAGTTTCGTTCAAGTTTGGCAAGTCCTGAACTGTAGAACAAACTCTTTAAGTTGATAGAAATATTTCATACCAATACACTGTTTTGGGAGGTGACATATTAAAACTACAAAAATTGCCATTAAAAAAACAAAATATGTTTTAAATAAAATCGATAAAAAGGTCTCAATTAGTGCTAATGAATTTTAAAAAAGGACCTTGGTTTACTCTTCTGTAGAGAGCATGGGAATTATTTGTGAAATTAAATAAAATGGGAAACATTGATCATTTAAGTCTGGACTCAAAACAATGATTGTTTAACTGTTTGCAAACAATGTGACAACAATAATCGTTTCCCATGTTTGCAAGCAGATACTAGGCTTACATCTCAGAAGAAACACACACGAAAAAAAACAGGTAAATATTTACAAAGCTCTCACTAGAGATGGAATTGGCATTGTGCAATAAAATTGCCTGTTTCAATAAGACTTTGACTCTAAAATGTAATTTTGTACATTAGCAATAAAAAGTACTTACTTATTGATAACATTTATCACGTTTTATGACCCGTTTCGGCGGCCTCTTGGTCTAAGAAGCTACTCTCGCAGTAGATTAGAACCCCGATGATGGGGAGGTCGAGGCTCGAATCTCGGTCGAATGTACTGAGGGTGGTTTTTCCAAAATGGTTTTCTACTTTCCCTCCACGCAAATGGGGGTATATTTTCTATAGATATAACCATCTTAACTCCTGAAACCATTAACGTAATTAGTACATAATCGTATAACCCAAACGGGAAGTAAGACGTGGTACTAAAAAAAAATAGAAAACATACATAAACATGTGTTTGCGTGTACCCTGAAAACATTACTACTATTGTACCCTTTTGGTGTATGCTAAACAGAATATTAAAAAAAAGTAAGGCTTCATTATATCATAGCTAACAATTTGAAGAGATTCAAAGTTCAGATATATTAATTAAACTATATTTATTAAGTTGATAAACCATGAGAATCAATCAATCAATTATTTAATAGGACCTGTAAACGTGAGAACTTCGAATATTGGAATTTTATTTCACTGGCGCTAACACTTGGATTGTAAATGTTGATCTATTTGAGCAACATACCAACCTATGAATCGTAAATTCTTCTGTCTCCAAAGCTGTGATCGCCATCTTTCTGAACGTTTTGGCCAAAGCGGTTTTAATTCAGTAGGAAAGGATTATCTAGAAATAACCCACTTAACATTTCTTCTCTTCTACTACTTAACAATAATTTATAAAAAACGTCTTTGATCTTAGAAACTAACACAGGATATGTTTTGTTTTTTTCAAAGGAATCAAAACTATAGTGTTAATCTATAAAGGAAGTACGAAATTTAAAACTCAAAAGAAAATCAACAAAGTAAATCTAAAAGCTTTCATTTATCATAATTACTCGTTGAAAAAAAAAAAAGAATTTTTCCTCTGGT
>CABFWO010000463.1:234361-256107 GCA_902155825.1 Timema genevievae | reverse complement strand
CCCCCCCCCCCCTTTTCCTCTTTCTCTAATTTAGTTCACTCTCTTTTTCTAAAAGATTTCAATCCAACATCTCCCTCGACGAAAGGCAAAGTTTCAAAAAGAAAATATGGCGAACGGAAATTTAGTTAGCAACGAAGCGTTTGTATGTGTTGGGTTGTGTCCAAGACACTTCTACCCCCCACCCCACTTCCCCGTTTTGTCGTCCCCATCCCCCTTGCACACACGGTTTGGGACGACGAAGTCTGGAGACGTTCCAGGGATATGGACTTTTTGTTTCTCTGCATTTGGGCCATCCACGCACTTAAGTGTCTTGTGACAGTCGCGGGGTACGGTTTCAAAGAAAACAACAGATGGGTCGAATCCACGATATCGCGCTTTTTATTTCTAAATATTGAGAACTTATCATGCCACCTACCCTTGAAAGGTTTTTAAAATCATTCATTTATTTAATAAATAAAAAAAAACATAGGATAGCTAAACTTTGAACATCTTACGTGATCTAAGCACATTATGGTAACAAAAATCGACACGTTCTTATAATATGCAATTATGCTAATGGAATAGGGATAAGGAAGGTAGAATTTATAGAAAATGTAGACACATATGCTTGGATCAAGATTGGGATAGCTGTTAAAAACAAAGTATGTTCATAAATGTTGGTAGCACAGCCACATTAAGATGGGGTGCTAGTGAGCGTGAGTTTAGGGCAGTATTTTCGAAGTTTTATAGCATAAACATTTATTTGGCCAAAATAAATCAAATATTTCTTCTATAGAAACATAGTTTAGTTTTCCACACATGCTAATCTCAACAGTTCTTTAATATCTGTCAAGGGTGTCCTGGAATTTAGTGACAACTTTTTCTCTTCATTTAAAAAGTTTGTCACCAAATGCCGCTATGCTCATGAGAGATATTCAAGAACTGTTGAGATTAGCATGTGCGGAAAACTAAACTCTATGTTTCTATAGAAGAAATATTTGATTTATTTTGGCCAAAAAATGTTTATACTTTAAAAACTTCAAAATTAATGCACTAAACTGGTGCTCACTAGCACCCCACCTGAAGTATATATCTGGCCCCATGGTGTAATGGTCAATGAACCTAAGAGTCCCGGGTTCGATTCCCAGTTGGTACCTTGGGTAATTTTCTCTTAAAGGGAAATATCGCAACGGTCACTAGGGGCTGGTAAATTAGGCTTAAGCTAGTTTTAATACTCCCATCGACCCACACCTCCATATTCACTATTACACAATCTCATTGAGGGTATGTGGGTGGGTAACGCTTTGTGCCACCGGAGCGGCGAATAGTCTACATACAGGCGACTGCACTGGATAACATATTCCTCCCGGCCAAAAAATACCATACGATAAAAAGAAGGGTATAAAGTAAAGAATTGAATTTGACTCGGTTATCAGGATTGATACTGTTGATAACCATCACAAATTAGTTTTTCACATGAATTAATAGGATGGGATATTTGTTTTTTTAACAGGATTTTAAAGATTATGAATGAAGATTTTTTTTAATATAGTTTTTTAGGTCAAATCATGGTACAAAACTACTAATTACGCTAATGTGTTAGGGATGAATCAGGTTTAATTCTATATCCTAGATCTGCATCCGCATTTGTGGGCAAGTAAATTAAAATCTACCAAGGAAAGTCCACCCTCGTTACACCCAGCCGGGATTAGAGTCCCGACCTCCCTGTCATTGGAACGTAACTCTATAGCCGGGGTGATAATTTAAACCTTTCGGCCAATAACGCAGTATTAGCTTTCCCTCGATCGTAAGGGCTAACTCAAACTTAAACTAAATATATGAAAATACGCTAGATCAAGATAATGGGTTTTAGTTAGGTGTAAAAGGATTCACCTGGGTGAGTGAATGATAAATAATATTTTAAGGGGCGGGGGGACCTCCGCAGTGTATACATATAGAATTGAACTCCCTGCTGCGTATAGCCCGAACGGGTGCTAATAATAATAGAACTCCCTGCTTCTCAGGTCGACATCCAGGATGAAAACCATTGCACCAACCCATGTGTACGAATTGATTTTTGTTTAGGAAGACTAGACAAGTTGTCTCATCGCCAGAGATCTAAATTGGCCTCATACTTCACGGAATATTTTTGTGAAATTCCTTTATATTCACCTTCTTTATCCAGTGTAGGTTGTGGATATTTCGAACAGTCTAAGATATTTGGCATGGGTTTTATTGGAGGTGTGGGGGGATTTGTGCATATACAATGTGTGTGTAAGATAAGTTTTTGGGATGTATGTGTAAGATAAGTTTTTTGGGGATATGTGCATATACAATGTGTGTGTAAGATAAGTTTTTGGGATGTATGTGTAAGATAAGTTTTTTGGGATATGTGCATATACAATGTGTGTGTAAGATAAGTTTCTTAGGGATGTGTGTAATATAAGTTTCTTAGGGATGTGTGTAAGATAAGTTTCTTAGGGATGTGTGTAAGATAAGTTTCTTTGGGATGTGCACACATACTGTGTGTGTGTGTGTGTAAGATAATTTTTTTGTGATGTGCGCATATACAGTGTGTGTGTAAGATAAGTTTCTTTGGTGTGTGTGCATACACAATGTGTAAGATAAGTTTCTTTGAGGTGTGTGCATATAAGTGTGTGTAAGATAAGTTTTTGAAATGTGTGCATATATGTGTGCTTAAGATAAGTTTTTTTTTCCTACACGTTTTACTACCAGTCCAGTCTGTAAACACTTAATTACTCTAATGGAGTAGGGATTACCAAAGGAGAATTTAGAAGAAATGCCCTCCCTTTTGAGTGGAATGAAAGTGAGAAACGATCGAAGAAAAAGCTACCTCATCACAGTCTATCAGGATTCTAACCCCAATATCCCCGTCGTCACCAGCATTCCAGTCCAACACGAGAGTCACGCGTTGAACCATGCGACCACCAATGCGTGTCGTCATATTTATTATTTTCCAAGGTTTAACAACTAGTTTCAAACTAGAGACACAGTGGTCTTAAGATTTACCACTGAACTATAAAATATATTAATTTATTATCTATTAACGCTACCATTTACAGAGCGCAGCCCTCTCTTATTTGACTCCAATTTACTTTGACGGGCTTAGTTAATCACCCTTCCATTTTACTCTCCCTAAACAGGCCGTTACACATTTAAATACGGTGATAATAACACCATTAAAGATAATAGTTTTCAATCACGGTCCGGTTGATTTAACGGATCTCTTTACGACTATCAAGTTACCACGTGGTTGGTTGCTCTATCTCGATTGCCGATTGTTGTTAAACTACTTTCGTTGCAAAGGACTAATAAAACAATAACACAATGAAAAGACTAACTATAAAAAAGATCAAGTCTGGCGCCAACTGCTTTTAAAAAAAGCTCTCAAGCTTGTGTGTTCCTTTTTTTTAAATTACAATAATTCTTAAGATGCGATCTTCTTCGCGTAGGTTCAGACACATGAAAACACGTCGCCCCATCTTTTAATGAAGTGTGTAAACAGTTTGGTTGGAAGCCTTGCCGGTCTCTTCTTATCGCTCGATACATTTGTGCGTCTTCCCGCTTTTCATACTCCGCTTGTGGCGTTAGTTTATATCTTCCACTTCTTCTCCTTTCTTACCCCTTAGCATGGCAAGTTCGACGGTACCTACTTTAGCCATTGGCAAAGAAGGAAAACTTCACGGGGAAAATGTTTGAATAGGAATAAAAGGACACTGGGGAAAAAAGTAGAGATGAGGATGGCTTTGTGGGAAGACTCGACGATAGGAAAGAAAAACAACTTCGGTGACCGAAAGTTCTTATCCCTGGTGTTAGTCACTCTTGAAATAGTTTGGACTGCCGATTATTAGTGTTTGAATCCTGGTCGGATATAATGTGGGTGGTTTTCTATGGATGGACCCGCCTCGGTAGCGTAGTTGGCTAATGCGCTAGTCGTGTTGAGCTCGATCGCTGAGGACGGGGAGATCGAGGTACGAATCTCGGTCGGGTGAACTGGGGGGGGGGTGTTCCTAAATAGTTTTCCACTCTCCCTCCACGCAAATGCGGGTTCACTTCCTCTAAATTCAACCCTCCCATTTCCTATTCCATTAAAGTAATTAGTACTTAAGCGTATAACCTGAACGGTTAGTAAGACGCGGTGCAAAATATTATATTATTATCTATGAATGGTTTTTCACTCTCTATATCACGCAAATGCAGGTACACTTCCTCCTAATTCAACCTTCCTCATCTCTAACACATTGCCTGTACCTGTAATCTGAAGCTCTGCCACATATTAGCCAGGGGTGCACTCATAAATGGTTCAGTACCGAAACGTTTGATTTTGTATTATAGCAGACCGCAAGAATATGGTCTCCAGCCACAGGCGGCTGGTTACATGACAATGTTATGAAAAATGCACATTTATTTCGATGTTTACATTGATAAAAAAGGAAAACTTATCTTTTTGATTTTAAATTTTTAACTTTTTTTTTTCAAAACTAGATTTTTAGCGACTTATTTTGTCGTCGTTTGCCTACGGATATCCAAAAGCAAGGACCATTTTCGTGCGGTCTCATTTATATAATTTGGATTATATTTTTTATCGGCCCATAATTTGTTAGTAACATATCAATTAAAGTAAGTGAGGGTTAGTAATCAAACCGAACAATTTTACTATCCACAAAAACATTTAATTCTTGAACATTTGAACAAAACATTTAATAGTCGAAATATTAGAGTACAAAATGTTTTATTCATTGAAACATTCCCATTTTGATACACCCACATGTCCATAGAGTTTAAAAAAACCTTAGCAAATGGATTGGTACCCTCCAAAGTGGTTGGTTTTGCTCATTTCGTTCGGGTATCATCTGTAATCTGGTGTTTTCGGAGCCATGTTTTTACATATGGCTCTGGGCCACATTTTCTAAAGTTTGGGCCGTGCAGTTTAACAAACATCAAACTCGACACATGCAGCACTGTCAGTCTCGTACGGGTGGGTGTAATAATGAGGTTCAATAGGCTGAATCCTCTTTCACAAGCGGCTGAAATGCAGGAGATTAAACAAAGTTGTTAAATTTTTTTGGTAGCCTTGTTTGGTTTTCGACAAAATGTCTGTAGCTGTTTTTGATTTTAATATACTTAATTTAAACCTTCTGTATAACTTCTCAATCTCCGGTTCGCCAAAGCCTGCAGGTTTATCAATAGGCCACTGATCGGGTTCAGCAGTGTCCTTCGTCACACACCATTGGAAGTTATAATATATTTCATAAAGAAATATGATAACAATGAGTACTTAATGTTAAAATAAAACGTAGGCAAGACTTTTAAGTTAAAACAAACTTTATGTGAAAGGACAGGCGCGTTCCGATATCAGTGCACCCCTGATATTAGCCACGCCTAGATAAGGTCCTCCGGCAACTTAAGGCTGTGTCACAGTTCACTACTTCGCTAGCTGCTACTAAATAGCGGCGAGTATAGCAAAGCACGTGATTGTGTGGATTGGATTTCAACACAAAATAAATACAGCACACGCCAATACGACAACGTGGTGATAAAGTACATCCGCTACTGTACCGCGATTTCACTGTCACACCGGGCGACTAGGGCGCTAATCGCTAGCCTTGAGTGAGTCACGTGACCCTCAAGATCGGCTACTGGCTGGTAAGTCTAGTAAGTATCCACTCGCCGGTGAGTGCTAGTAGCCGCTATTCTTATGTTGCACTGGACTAGGTTACTTAGTAACACAGTGTGAAACAGCCTTACTCTCAAGTGCTAGTATTGTGGAACTCTGCCATATATTAACCACCCTTGGATAAGATTCTTCGTAAGCTAGAGTCTGTTCATGATAGGTTTTTACTTGGATGACAGTTCAAAAATCACATGTTTAGGTTTTGGGTTGCCAACACTTGTAAAAGATCACTGTTTTGTTATAAATGTTGAGTTTTTTAATTACCTGCTATATTTCACATTTAAAATAACGTAAATTTTAGCATTCTCATACTATTTCATTAATTTTAATCATTTCTTTTTATCCAACTCGAAACAATATTTTAAACATAGTTAAAAGTACTTATTCTTCGTTTTGAAACGTTATTGACTATGTGTAATAATATAGTGCATACATAAATACCTTTTAATATAGGTATCATATTTATATGGAAAAGAGAAAATACTTGTCTTTTTTTAATATATAACACATTATTTTATCGTATTTCGAAATATTTAACTGAATAAAATATTTGTATCCACTGCGTGGGTGCATCTTTGTAAAAAACTTGTTTTCGTTATGTTCAACCACATGGTTTAAATTCGTCCGTCGCCATTTTGATGCTATTTTCGTTAGAACTTTTGTGGAAGTGCTGTGAATAATATTATTTTTAAAGTGGAATAAAACGATAACTAAGCTTTGTGTCCGACCTCAAATAAATATATAAATAATATTGGCCAAAATCACTGTGGTCAACTATCACATTCGTATATTACCATCTGTTTTCATTACAGTTATCCAATGTGGCAGATATCGGCTGTTGGCGTAGGGATGTATTAGGAACTATTTCTAGTAACTTTTTGAGCTGTCATCCAAGTAAACTTAGGTCATGAATGAATCATAACGACCACGGGTCTGTATTATGAAACTCTCTTGGACCCAAGCTGACACCGTCCAACTGCTATGGAGTTAATATGAACAAAGTTCGGGAGTTAAGTCAGTCTTGTTCAAACATAACGTTTAGGCTCAGTAAGTTGATTCTGTCGAGTCTTGAATCCTGGGAGACATGGTCGCTGTGTATCTTACGTTGTCGTAACGGCTCCCCTGTGGTAAAAGATAACACCATGCTGGAATGGATTAGCCGAGGATTACGATGCGATGCGCACGCAATTTGCCAGTTTGTCAATATTACAAGAGGAGCTGTCCTCAAAGTTTTCATATTAATTAAAGACGTTGGCTTCAGGGATCCACGAAGTCTCGTGATGTGATAGAACTCGCGAGGGCAGTGGGCATGCAAACTTTGACTGATGGAATACTCTTTAAAGGCCTTGGTTCAGTTCCCGATTTGGCCAAAAAATTGTATCTATTGGGCACAATAACATTCATTATAATTACTAGAGGTATTAGACTCGTTAAATCAGAACACGACTCGCAAAACTTCTTAATATTAAAACAAACACAAAACCTAGTCCATGGACCGTCAATTCAATGCCGTGAAAAGTTATACACCAACAACATATATTTTTCAGTATTATCTGGAGTCGAACTCATGGCCTTAATCAATAAAGGTAGACGCGTGTGACCAATTGAGTTAAAGATTCGAACGCGAGCTTATTTAATCTTAGGGTTAACCTAAATTCACTTTTAAGTGTTGTCCTGAGGGTTAGCAATTGCAGTTGCGCTTACTTCCAATAATTACAAGTTTGGGTGGATAAAAATAACTTTAAGTTCTGTCACAGGAGGCCATAGTAAATTTCCTTAAAATCTACGTTCATGGACATTTTGTTTTTGAGTTTAGATAATGTAACTCCTTGGTAAACTGTAGTGATTTAATTAATCTAAACATAAATTTACAAATCTAGGTGGAGTAATTAATTTTCTTTCAATTCAGAGATGCCCTTATAAAACTGTCTTTCCCATCCTTATGTTCCACCAGATGTACCTGACATCGTATCGCAGGAGTACGAGGTTCCTCGGCTCAACGTGAGTGTCACACCGCCCCCACCCTTCTCAGCGCCACCCTCTAGAGCCCCGCCACCTTTACACAACTTTTTCCCGAAACCACCCCCGGTGCCGCCTCCTCCAGAGAAATACTATGCAGCCACTGAAATATGTAAGGTGAGTGGACTGTTGTCGATGTTGACATACAACATTTCAAGCGTTGAGAATAATGTTAATGCTCTCAGCAGCCCCCAAAATATTATTAATTTTAACTTCTAAATTGTAGATAACTTTTGGAAGCTCTGTTCGGGTTATTCGACATCCACTTTAAGTCCCTCATTTGCAGATTATAGCATGAACTGAGACAATACTCATAGATTAATTTTAATGGTGGGAAGGGGAGAAGCAGGGGAGTTATACCTCTGGTTATTAATGATTAAACTTGCCAAAACAATAAACAAGATTTTTTTCTATGTATAATCTTATATTAATTTTTTTTAACTTAATTAGGAGTGAGGGTGCTAAATTTCATATTTCTCCACTAAGCTATTACACTGTTTATAGTAGAAAGGAATCTCTGGAAGGTCTTTTTTCCTACCCAAATCCTACTTATAGAGTAGAGCTCTGACAGGGGAAAAGGCCTTTCAGACTTCCCTTTCTTTTACTATCCTGGGCATTGAAGAGGAATACAAAAATATGTTGCTTAACACTTTCAGGGTGGGGATGAGAGCACAATCTCTAGCCCAAAAAACACCCTTACTCAGTACAGTCTTAGCACAAACTATATAAGAACAACATAAATAAGGTAGGGCCCATGCTTCTTGACGAGTAGTTGAGAAGACGTGTTGACTAGGAATCTAAAATACTGTGGTTCAGTTCTCAATAGTACTTAAAAGTTATTTCTCTCTTTACTATGCAATTAAGTGGAATTTGTAATATTAGACGCACTATCAACAGCTAAGCCAGTTGGTAAGTCACATATTTGTATAATATATATTTACAGTGTGTGTGATACATCCCCTAATTGTATATTAGTATACAAGTGTGTGTATAACCTGTAATGTAATGTTCCAGACTGGTCCCCAGCTGCCGCCCCCACCTCCCCTATCACCGCCCCCGGCCCTGGTCCCGCAGCTGACCAGCAACAACGCCGGAGGAGGGGGGTTGTATGGCCTCTGGAGAGGTGCCCGACTTAGCCGCCTTCTCCACTGACAACCTCACCATCCTCGACAAGCTGGGCCCAGGGCAGTTTGGAGAGGTACAGTCAACACATATTTGCATGATATGTACTACGAGGTGAGCTCTGTTTACTAGATTTATCCAAATAGCTACTGATTCTAACATCACCTGATACATATATCACTAACTTCAGTAGCCGAACGGTCTAAGGCGTCACTCTCATTTTAGACTGACCTGCTGAAGACGGAGAAATCAGGGCTCGGATCTTGATTAGGTCTACTAATTTTTTTTTTTCCTAAATGATTTATCACTCCCCTTTCACGCAAATGTGGGTAAATTACCTCTAAATTACTTTCTTTCTCATCCTACCTCATTAGAGTAATCATATACATCCAACCTGAACAGGTAGTAAGAGACGGTGATAAAAAAAATGTCAGTTACTGTACATATCGTTATAACCATCCAGCGTTATAAGGCATATATATGATACCCCAATATAATATGTTGCACACCTGACAGCACACAGGCACTTAGTGTTGCATTTTTTACATCTCAATAGTGATATTTGATAGTCCTTTTTATTAATTTATTCAGTGGTCCTGTATGACATAATTACTTGAGAACACGGTTCAGCAAGGAATTGAATATAAGAACAATTGTTTAGAAATTAATGTGCCAAGAAAGGACACTGTACATTCCTTTTTTTAACCCAAGAGGTGATTTCTAAAAAAATAATTTATCAATCAGAACTATGTGTTCTAATATCATCCACTACTCTTTCCAGCCTATGGTCTGGGTCAGTTTTTTTTTATTCAAGCCATATATTTTCCACTACCGGCTGGCTAGAACTGTTGTAGCTTTAAATGCCTTATTATCTATCTTAAGACTAGGACAGGCACAATATCCAGTCCCCGGCTGTCAATTTATGTATACGTGAAAGGGTAAACCCATATTTTCATCAATGATAAAATTTCCGGCCATGCTGGGAATCAAACCCGGGACGCTTAGCTCAGTAGGCGGATATGCTACTGACTAAGCTAATGTGTTGGTGCTCTCATACCAAACCAATTTAATTAGAATGTTTTAAATTACTTTACTTATTAATATGATTAGTTAATAGTTCAAAAAGATATATTGTGTTGCAAAAATATTCAATACAGTATTTGATAACTACAATAAATTAGATACTTGATTATATAGTTTTAAATGAATGGTTTCTTATGGCTACTTTGCGCTACAATTTTGTTGATTGTTATCAAATATTTAATCACTTACACATTTAAAAATTGATACTTTACTATTTTTCATCTTGAGGATAAATTTAATTTAAATTTATATAAAATGTATACTAAATTGTTCCTCTGAATGGGTGTTTGAATTTCTCAATATAGATCCACCTTTGTCGCGTTGAAAGCTTCCCCGACTCCTTTGACATCGTAAGCAGCAGTGATTGCAGTCTCGTTGTCGTCAAATACCTGAGGATAGGGGCTTCTGAATCAGCAAGGTATACTTACAATGAACATCCATAATTATTTACATTATAAGCTACTCACTTAATCCTAGAATATTCTGCGATCAAGAGAATTTTACTATTCTTAAAAAGATAATTACAATTAAGAAATTACTCTGAAGCAATAATCATCCTAATTCTTCAGTTAATCGAGTGAGATAAGTTTATAAATAAATACAGTTCTGTCTAAACATTTCTTATGGAGATTCAAGCTAAAAGTTATTCAATAAAAATAGATGCTCAAGTCAAGTGTTACAAAAGGTTAGAGCAAATTTTTGCAGCTCTCAAATTAATAAAACAGAATATATTAAAAGTACTCACCCTAATACAACATATTTCTTATAAAGGACTAACTAAACAAAATTTTAGGGACCTCCAAATCCTCACATGCTTGATGAGCACCCTCTTTACAAACATTTCTGCTAAAGCTTAACCATTGACGGTGATGGACACAAAATGTTCAAGAAAAAATTTTAACCATTTTTTCCTGTATTTGGTTTTAAAATTTTAATACTATGCTATGTTTGTGAGACTTTCACAGTATTATATATCAGTATGATTATAAAAAAATACTGTATCTCATGAACATTATTTTAGATCAATGGTTTCCTATCTGGGTGTCACAACCCCTTTCAAGGTTGTGACATGATTATGGTTGGGTCACAATGCTTGTTGAGCTATATTCACTTTTTAAAGTGATTATAATGAAAGTGATTATAAGAAGGTACAAAATTCAAATAGAAATTGAAGTGATTATAATTTTTTAAATCGTCACGCTACTAGACTAATTGTTAGACAGGCAATTATGATTTATTCAAGCATGCACGCTCGTTTGGTTTGGCAGTGATAAGGTGGGGATTCATATTTCAGCGGAGCATTTCGGGGATGATTTTTCCTAAACGGATTGTCCTTTTCTGTCCATGCAAATAAAGTCAAATTTTGTTCAACCAACCGCACAAATGTAACAAAATGCAGATTGCTGGGACAAGTATTAAGATTCATTGAAAATAATAATAATTTTAATACTGGAATTTGAATGCATGTGCGGTCTAAAGGGCTCAAGATGAACTTAAAAAACTAAAATTTGGGATTACTACTTGAAAATGTTGTAAACCACAACACACTTTCCCATGGTGGGGAATGGTTGAAACAGAAGAGCAATATTTGTACCTTATCTTAAGTTTACCTAACACACTCAAAAACTGTGAAAGTTTTGAGGTAATTGAAAGTGTCATTATATATTTAACAAAGTTGTTCTGAAATGTATGTATGTATGCATGCTCCCAGGATTGACTTCCAGAGGGAAGTACGTTCACTAGCACGATTGCAAGACCCCAACATCGTACGGGTCTTGGGGGCGTGTCTAGATAAAGAGCCACAGTGTATGGTGGTGGAGTTCATGGAATACGGGGACCTAAACCAGTTCCTTCAGGAACACATTGCCGAGACAGCATCCACATTGCCTCAAAATGCCAAGATGCTCAGGTAGATCTCAACACACACTTCAAAAAGAAATAAATTTTTAATTTTGGAGATTTTAATTTTTTTTACTAGAATTTCCAAAGTCCATTAGAATGAATAAATCAAATACAGTAGAATGCTAAATCCCTTATTTTTTGAATTTTTGATTAATTGAGTCATTGCACAAAGACATAAGACATAAATTATAATGTTACTATGATATTTGATAGTGACATTATTTAAATAATGTATTTATACTGTAAATAAGAATGTTTATGTGGCATTTAATTCCACTGTCCGAATTATTGATTAATGAACTACTTTTCTCACAAATTAATTTGGATATTTGGTTTTCTACTGTATTTAAATTCAATTATTGAGATGGGGGGTGCGGGGGGTCAGGCCATTAGGGAGAGATTTTGTGTGCTTGATAGCTTTTAGAAAAATAGTACTTCACATCCTTGTCCAGTTGAAATTCTATAATATAGCAACAATTTTTCAACCAAATTTAATTGAATTAAAATATAATGGATTCTAATAGAAAGTGGTAGGTTTAGAACTCCTCAGCATGTAGATGCATGATTTTTTGTGCTAGTACAAATTAATTTATGACAGAAAAGTGCCTTAACCACATACAATTATGCTCCTACCACAATTGTGCCAGAACTTGGTATTATAATCTTCAAGTTGGTATATAGGAACAGCCGGGCTCCCTTGTTCCTCGATTTAAGCACTATTCCAACAAATAAATGTCTGCATATCTGCGGAAAGAATTTAAGTTTGCATTGCGTTATGTCTCCTTTACTCATTTACTTGTTAATAAATAAATATTATATTTTTAAATGGAGATAACGATTGCCATTTTTCATTTGGCTCATTGGTCCTGATAATAGATGATATTTTGAAATAGTTTATTTATTTCTATAAGATTTAGTTTACTTCAATATTACAATTGATTAAAGAGAAAAATACAATAGCCTAATGAAAAACTAGTTTATTTATTTCTATAAGATTTAATGTTATTAAATATTACAATTAATTAAAGAAAAAGTACAATAATTGACTTATGAAAAATCTTGATCTAATTGGCATATCTTCTTATTCTAAGAAATGTAAATATTATATAGGCCTACATTAACTAATTATGGTTTTGTTGGTTTCCAGTTATGGCTGCCTTATATATATGGCGACTCAAATTGCTTCCGGAATGAAGTATTTAGAGTCACTTAGCTTTGTACACAGAGATTTGGCAACAAGGTAAAAATTATTTCTTATATCAGTGTATTAAATTTAACATATTAACTTTATAGGTAATAAATGTTATGCCCTATTGGTTTGTTTGAAATAAATAGAAGGGCAACCTTACAATAAAATTATTTGTATTGATTTAGAAAATCTTTATATGTTGTACTCTGCACATTTTGCTAGAGCTCACATTAACTATGGGCCATTATTATGCTAATTTTTACTTTATCTCTCTTTATGCTGGTGCAATGTGGCAATGTCCTTGTACAAACAAAGGCTACTATTCAAGTTCTGATAATGTTAGTATTACATTTAATTATTAACACCCGCTTTGGTGGCCACGTAGTCTAACACGTTTTTCTTGTGTTGGACTGTACTGCCAAAGACGGGGAGATCGAGGTTCGATCCCAGTTGGCTGCACTGAGGTTTTTTTCTAAATGGTTTTCCACCTTACCTCCACACAAATGCGGGTGCATTTATTCTAAATTAAACCTTCCTAATTGCAGACCCATTAGTTTGATTAGTACATAAACTAATAACCCAAATGGGTAGTAAGGCGCGGTGCTTAAGAATTAAAAAAAAAGAATTAACATTTTAATTAAATATTACCTTCCCTCTCATCTGTTAAGCGTGTCCCTCTTAAATGGCTATGATATAATCTGACTACAGGCTCATAAGCAGTTTCTACCATAAACCAAAATTAAACTGACTTCTAAAATTTTGATATACTAGTAAATGAGTGCTAATTAATTAACACTGTTAAATTTTTCATCATAGTATCTTTATCATCAACTGTGTCAGTTTAGTAAAATGCCTCCCATCTTCCTCTTTCCTTCCACTATTCTTGCTGCTTTAATCACTTTCATTTTTTCCTCTAATTTTACACTTTCTGTTATCTGCTCCTCCCATCTATTTATTGGTCTCCCTCGAGGTCTTTTCCTTACATAATTCATATCTATCATTCTCTTTAGTATTCTCTTCTTTTCCAGCCTAATTACATGACCATACTATCTCAGCTACCTCTACTATTTCATCTAATCCCTGTACTCCCAATCTTATCCAAACAATATCATTCCTCATTCCTATTTATCCTCGTGACAGCTAACATGCTCCTCACAAACTTTATTCCCATGTTATCCACTTTTCTTGTATCTCTTACATTCATTGTCCATGTTTCTGCTGCACATATGACTAATAGGTACAAAGTGTGTCATATACAACCCTTCCTTAAACCTCAAAGGCACTTCTCTTCTTCATAATAGGCCTCTTACACATCTATAAAACAACTCTCCCTCTGCTCCCCTATTATTAGATACTCTTTACGCCCACCCTTCACCTCAATCACACTTCCTAAGTATTTTACACTATGTACCTTTCTTAGCTCTACCCCATCCAAATTATAGATTTACTATGCCTTATCATCTTCCTTGTCATACCATCCCTTCATTTCTTGTCATGCTAAATTTAATTCCACACTCATTCAGTTCCTCACCCATTCCTGTAGCTGTTCCTGTACTTCCTCTTCCTTCCCCCCACATACCATAATTAAATGTTAAAGTTAATTTTTTAATAATTTTAAAATATCACATAAACCACTTTAAATTTCATGTGTGTGCCAACAGAAACTGTTTAGTTGGTCGAGGCTGCGCGGTAAAAGTCTCGGATATTGCAATCAGCCGAAGTCTATATTCTGCCGACTACTGCAACCTAGAAGGCAAAGCATTGCCAATACGATGGATGGCTTGGGAGAGTATATTACTGGTAAATTTTTAAATATCAATATTGTAATAATATAGTATCTGTTGCAATCACTAAAAGTCGATTTTTTTAAGAATATCTATTATGGACCATAAAATCAAAATTAAATTCATTTAGGTACATGAAAATTAAAAATATGTATGAGAAATAAATATATTATTCTAATGGCAAAGTGTTGCTTTAGTGGCTCCAACATACTGTATTTAAAATTTTTGGGGGATCGAGGTTTGAGAGTCTGACAGATGTAGGCTTCTAAGGGTGGTTTTTACAAAATGGTTGACATTGGTGGTCTTGGGGTGAAGTGCTCGCCTCAAGACTCGATGTTCGTGGGTTCAAACTCAACTAGGTTCTATGAATTTTTCTTGAGTGATAATAATCCGTAGCACAACTTCCTTTGGAGGGGAAGTAGAATCTTCAATCTCATGTCTATGTGGCATGTAAAGAACCCTGGAAGAGCTTTGAAAAAACTTTCCCGGCAGAATTGGTAGGCCCTTTCGCTCTCGCTCATAGAATTTATCTTATGCTGACATAATCAGTTTGTTGAGAGAGTGAACATTAAATACCTTGAATAAATAAATAAAATTTTCCTAAATTGATAACCGAACTCTCTCCATGCAAACTGGGCTACATTTATTTTAAATTCCAACTTATTCATTCTACCCCATTACTGTAAATTTGTGTATCTATAACTTAACATGTAGTAAATTATGATGTGTAAAGAAAATAAGGAAAAACCCAATAATAATATTATATTCATTTACATAAAAAAGTTAACGCTTTAATTTAGCTAATAAGATTTCTTATTGCATTCTGGGTAATTTAAAAAGTTTTATTACGTGAATCTATCATTAAATTTAAAAAAGAGGTTAACAATTTTGTGTTGTAAAGCTATGTGTATTCAAATATAAAGCCTGTAACCAACATACACTCATCTAAAATAATATTTGTGTAAAAGGAAGAGGGCTGGGGGTAATGGATTGGAGCATTCACTCATACCTTTAAAAAGGGAGTATGAAAACAAGGTATTTCTATTTTTAAAATATCAAATCTCTTTTGTATGATTTGTTACATCAGAGGCGCTAAAATTGCTGGCTGCAGATGACATGCAATACTTAGTTTATGTAGGGCCAAATACTGATTTATTCTATTTATGATTAAGAAAATTGTATACATTAAGTATTTTTCTTATAAAGGGAAAGGACATTTGTAAAGTAAATGTTCCTTCTCTATCCTGTAATATGCCACTATAGTAATTTCATTATTTGTGTGATTATATATTAGGTATACATTATTTAATATATGATTTATCAAGAGAATAGTTAAGATCAGAGAAGAAGAAGTCTCAAGGTAGGTCTTAATTTAATGATTTTTCAAAAACTATTTTCAATAAGAAGTGCTTTCAAAATAGTAATGGTTATGCTTTGTCATTGGTAAAATTCCTTTTAATATTTATAAAATATATATTTACAAAAACTTTAAACAGTTCAATACCACACTACATTTTCTCATGAGGTAATAGAGTTAACATACTAGTGAATTTTCCTAACTTAATAATCGAATAAACACAAATACCGGAACCATACTTTCAACATTAAAATAGGATAAAACAAAGCCAAATATATATTTTCTCCATTTGGGATGGAAAACCATTTTATATTACAATATTATTATTCATTGAGTGATTTATTTAATTGATTTTATTTTTCAGGGTCGATTTACATCCAAAAGTGATGTTTGGTCATTTGCGGTAACCCTTTGGGAGATCCTAACATTTGCCAGAGAGCAACCTTTTGATGAGCTAAGTGACGATAAGCTCATAGAAAATGCAGCTCATTTCTACAAAGATGATGGACAAGAGGTATTCTAAAAATAAATTCTATTATAATAGAAATAGTACATTCCATTAACTTTATAATAATTAATACTATTTATCAATGGCAACTAATGGATTGTTGTGGGCAAGTCAGGCTTGATATAACTGTAGGTACAAGTAAATTGTTTCCTCCCATTCCAAATAAAACAGGAGTTGAAAGCCAATGCACAAACATTAATGCTCACCACTACCTTATTGTGTGTGTGGTTGGTAAAATAGCTTTTAAAGGGGAGCGAAAAGTCTACTCTTATCATTCTTTCTTTGGTAACATTGTGAAAGCTGCCACAGCTATTTATAAGCATACATAATTATTTTTCAACACCCTTAAAGCTAATATGAGCAGAGATATATTTAATTTACTCTATGTATAATTCATTAACTTGAAATGTAATATGTATACTTAATTTACGAATTAATAAAGCAATAAAATGAGAAAATAAGTGAGTATCGAAAATATGTGTCAGATAAGAGTATATGATTAGAAAAATGGCTGCCGGGCCTGCATAGAGCGTTGTGCTAAACACACACCAGGGAATGGGTTAAGTAAAATCGAAAATTAAGCATTTTTTTGGGTCAAGTTTATTACTAACAGAATGAATATTTTAAATACATTTAAAAATAAATAAATGTTTCTTATGGGAAAGTGTTAGTATTTTAGAAAAAATAAATTTAATTTATGTTAGCTTATTACCAATGAATAAAATGCTTGCTCAATTTTAAAGTTTAATTGCTAGTAGAGCTGTTATTAAACAATTAAAAAGTAAATCATCTGCCAAATGTAAGAGCTGTAAGGCACACTACTGTAATTGGCATATGCATACATAAATCACCTCTGGGGTTGCACAGTCTTGATGCATCACACTCGTGTTGGGTAGATTGGGGTTTGAATCCTGGTTGGGCGTACTGAGTTCTAGTTCATGTGTCACAATAATTTTAATTCACTAAAGATATCAACTTATTTGATTGTTGTTTACAGATATTACTCCCGTTGCCCATCAACTGCCCTAAGGAAATCTATGACCTCATGTGTGAATGTTGGCAACGAAACAAAAGGCCTAACTTCAGAGAGATCCACCTGTTTCTCCAAAGAAAAAATCTTGGCTACAAACCAGGAATGGATTGAAATTTTTCTACTTTGATATGTTTTTATTTCTATTTGTGAGGCTTTATTGCTAATTTCTTTGCAAATGTAGCCAGTGCATTTCATTTATTGTGATAGATATATTCAAGAAATAATTCTACCAAATAAAACTGACTGACTGTAGAGGAACCAAATGTTAACAAAAAAATAATTTTATGATATATTCATAATATTACCATGAAGAAATATTTATAGACGTTTTATTTTTACATTTCATTTTTAATAAAATAATACTTTCTGATTAGTTACTATAAAAAACTCGAAGGCAAAGACAATATTTAAAAAAAGTAATTAAGATTAACAACTAGCATAGTTATGTCTAAATCGGACATGTAAGTCTAATTGAAACGTTTCTAAGTGTTGTCGTAAGGTAGTTCCTTCTATTAAAGAGACTAGGAAAGTGTGCCTCATTGGTGTCAATCTAGTTCAAACAGAAACAATAATTATATATATTCATAAAACAATTTCTTTGTGAGAATAAAATAGTTTATTGCATATTAACATATATAAATATAATAAATTAAATTGCCTTGAACCCTGCAAATAGATGTTTTCAAGATGAACAAGGGTGGATCCAAAAGGGATTTGAAGGAAGGAAATGTAATAAGATTATATCATGCAAATGATTGCTCACAGAACCAATTTAACCCAAAAAAAATAAGCTTTAGAAAAATTTTGCATTCTATAACAATGAAGAAGCTAGAAATTTATATCAATATTTATTTGGGTGGTTTCTTTTATAATAAAGCCTAAAAAACCCTATTTTTGAATACCATTTTTAATTTAATAATGTTTATATTCAAAATTATAGAGATTACATAAGATATATACGTATTTACAAATTTAACTTAAATCATCTATGATATTTGTGGTCTTAGTTTGACACTATACAAAATTTCTATGAAATTACTATAATAAATATGTCTGGTAAATGTTTTCTATTTGGAAACATTTTTGGAAAATGCACTATTTATTCAATGATAAATTATCTTAGGTAGGTATATATATTTTAAAATTATAGCTGCAAAAGTCTTACTTACTTGAAAGAATGTACAAATATTAAAAAAATATATATTTTAAAATGAATAAATAGTACGAGACACACAAATGACTTGGCAAAATATCCAGTTGAGAAATTGTTACAAACTAAGTACCTTAATAATTATATCAATGTATTGGTTACAAATTGGTATTATTTTTTTTATAAATAACTAAAATTGCTTTTGTTTACCTAATGTTGCCCCTCACAGAGTGGGAAATGATAAATATCAAACATTTATGTTACATATTGTCTCCAAATAATCATCCTCTGGATTCATCCTTTATATTTTAAAAGCTTGATTTCTGAAAACTTGAACTGCGGTTTGTTACAACAAAAAACTATTGCTTGAGTGTGTTCTTCGCTAACCCCGATGACTATATCGTTAAGAAGCAATCACTGTGCCTTTTCTCTTAGAGTCAAACATATTTAACTGATATCATCAGATTAAAAAGTTGGTTAATCTGAAAATATTGTGTAGCTTGTTTGACTGCATTATCTTCCCTTGACTTATCTGTAGCATTATTAATTACTATCAATGAATGATTGTGCTTATAAAAACAAATTTATATATGATAAAACACTTAATATCCTGTATCACAACTGGTTAGTTTTGTAAATGAGATAGTGCATATATTAAAACTTAAACCAGATATTGCATTTAGTTAGGTTTTTTTTTACATTATTTATTAGAAAATAAGTAAACATTTAAGTGAGTAAAATAATGTTTTCAATATAATGTATTTATATTAGTATAGTTTAATTATTCAAATGTATTAAATCATCTAAATAACGCTTTCCTTCTAGTTAAAGACATCACATCCCTGAAGCTAAGAATACTTACACTGTGATGTTTCGAGAATTCGGCTTTTACACTTTAAAACCACAAAAAAGAATCCTCAAACCCATTTAGAATATTCTGTTGTGATTATGATAACAAATAACTGCATTTGATTAAGGAAGGCTAAACATGGTTTCTTATATCCTTCATCTTAATCAAAGAACTGAAACATTTAGGAAAATTGTCATAGAAAACGAGATATTAATAAATTTTCAAGTAAATAGATTTTCAAATTTAATTTTTTAATCTACTCAGCTCAATATGTAAATCTTTTTTAAGGTGTAGAGCAAACATGTCAAATCTATTTGGACCTAAGGCCCACTTTGAAAATGTAAAACATAAAGTGAGCCACATTTTAATATAGTACAATATTGGCAACCTCATAATCAAAAATAACACCATTTTATAAATATAAAAATAAAATATGGCTCTGTGAATACTTGGATTTCGAGCTTTGAACCAAGCTTTACATAGATATTTTAGCTCAGGCTCTAAAGATTAATGGGCTCACAATTTGGAGCTCCTTGAAAAAAAGTTTTTTCTTGGAATGTGTTTAGTGCTGATAAGAGTTTGAAGCCTTGTCTACATAGTCCGTAAGCTCCCATTCCTCATAGTCTTTAAACATATAAATCACATCTACACAGTCTGTATCCTTAATCACATGATCGGGCCAACCAATAAAAGGTCCAATTAAATTCTTCGAAAGAGAATTCTCTAGAGCAAGGTGGAAGTGAAAGTGATATGTGAAGCATAGGTTACTAAGAATTCGAATGTAAATTTAACCTACAAAAACCATGCCACTCTTCCTGAAAAATTTGTATCTCTCCTAAAACTTTCCGAGATGCCACACTTTCTGAGATTTTAAAATTAAAAAAAAAGTCTAAAATCTCTTCGTTAATAAAAAATTATTTTATTATTGCTAAATCTTCATACCCAAACATAGTTTCATGAATGCTCTTTTTTTTTTTAATTTCCTTGGGAACATTAAATTGAATCATGATTAATTTCTCAGTCTTATCACATCAAATTTTTAATTTAATAATATAATTTATTAAGACTTATTTATTTTAAAATAAACAATCTAAGATTTTTAAACATATTTTAATATGAGTCTTATTTCATTAAAAAAACATTAAAATAATTATAACACACTTTTGTTTTTTATTTAAATATAATTATGTTTTGAAATAAATATTTATTCAAATCAAGTTCAACTGCTCAATACGTCTTGGTAGCTCACTCGAGATCAACTTGGATCAAAAAAAATGAGCTTGCTGACCCCTTATATATTAAAATAATAACTTAGATGCAATTTTTTCAATGTTGATCAATTATTCTTTAGAAATTTGACAATCTCTGAAATGTTTTGAATTTGATTCAATTAAATGGGACAAGATGTATTTCCACAAGTTTTATAAAAAAAAAACTAATCTTCTCACATTGTATGTTGAATTACCATAGTGTCCTTGAGCCACATATAATCGTGAAAAAGCATATTTGACATGGCTGGAGCATAGCATTGTTGGCATCTTTAAATGTCATTTTGGGATAAACCAGGTTTTGATATAACTAACCACAGTGTAAATATTACCAGACACCTGAACATTTGAATTTGTGTTTCGATGCTCCAGAAGGTAGCTTTCCTAAGTGTTAAGACAGACTGATTTAAATGGGTGGGGGATTGGATCACCCAACGCCCCTCACAGACAGGGGCCCCTGCAAACCCCCACATCAAAGAAAACATTAACTTTAATTTTATATTGTAGATGCCTTCTTATTTTGTATCTACAATAGTGTTCTTTTTACAGGGAATAATTATGTAAAACATATTGATGGGTGTACAGTTTGAATTTAAAATAAAAATCCTGCAAATACTCTAAAGATTTAAGAGGAAAGTCTTCATTGATTATTCACTAACCAAACAGATGCTTGGTTTTTAGTTTTTACCTTTTCTCACAAACACTATTATGTAATTTGCACGGGCTTGTGTTCCCCCCTACCCCCCCCCCCCCCCCCCCCCCCCCCCCCCCCCCCCCCCCCCCCCCCCCCCCCCACCCCCCCCCCCC